>SKCR01036721.1:0-80239 GCA_019454045.1 Zanthoxylum bungeanum
GATTTGTTGGTTTTCCAATGAATACATAATGAATACCAGCTGCACGTTTCGATATATGATAATATAAGCCTGAAAAAATAAATTACAAAAAATAGATAGAGTTACCAACCAATCCATCCAATACTTCATCTCAATGGCAAGCAAACATGAACCTCCAAACATACCTTCAAAGTAGAAGAACATTAGATTGGCACGGAAAACCAACTGCAAAATCTCACGCGCTATAGGAAGCACCTAACATTCAACAGTGGAGGACTATCAAGTAAAGCACCAAGGAAAAAATGACTGTATTCGAGAAAAAGGCCAAATAATTATCAGAAAACAATCTACTGTGCATCTGTCGGAGAAAGACAGGTTAAACAAACAAAAGTCATGACTCATGACCAAATAATGAAATGAAATACAAATTTGCCACAGTAAATCCCATCTCCAATTATAATTTTTATTGCCCAGAGGAATGAAATCATATTATTACGCTGTTATGAGCACATTATTTAGAGACTAAAATACCGTAGGCCATCTTCGAATCGCAGATAACCAAAGTCCTTTTAATTTCTCTTTCAACCTTGATACTGCAGAAGCTGACACCTTGATGCAGAGGACGATGGAGATACCATCATTTCTGAAGATTGTCGACTACTCCCCACAGCATTGTGTTGATTGAATTCATCAGACTGAGATTCAGCAAGAACAAGTCCATGTGAAGCAACTCTAGAGCTGAAAAATGCACAGATTCATTATTAAGTACAACATACAGGGTTTGATATACACATCTCAAGTAAAAAACTACAGAGTTTTAAACCTGATTCTTTCAGCGATATAAGGAACTGCTGTCTGGTATACAATAAAAAGAGCACGCCTTGCTGGCGTTGGAGGAAGTCTCTGAGGACCTACAACCTAACAAAACAATCATCAACTAATTCCATCCAAAACATCAACATTAAAATCAAGCTAAATATGCCAACTCTGTAGATAATTACCAAATTAAGTGCGATTGATAAGGAAAAAAATCCTTATAAACTTCTTTAAAAGTTTAAACTGACCATGCCATTTATAATGTTAAAAAGAAAAAAAAAATAAACGATATAAGTTGAAATTCGAATTCATTAAATCAAAAAATGCACATAAACAAAAGCGACGATACCTGAGTAATGTCACAGTATTCCTCTCCCAGTGTTTGCTGACCGGAACCTGTTGTCAATACATAGTAAAGCATCTGACCTAGAAGTTTTGTCTGCATAAAATTTATGGAAAAAAAAATTGTAAAATAATTCAATTATTTCTAATACATAATTCACAGCCAATGATAGCAATTCACTTTAAATTAACCTCACTCTGATAAGCTAAAGCGACTCTGGTACCGAAGAGGTGGCGAAAGGCGTCGCGGCAGGCGTCGTAGATGAAAGAGGCGTACTGGTCGTCTTTCTCGGCTGCTCTCATAATTTCTGGCTGAGCCGCCAGTGGGAACCGCCGCGGCTCGCCTGAACCCATTTTCTCGCTATGCGTGTCGCGTTTCTGATCGTTTAGATTTCAGATATGAGCGGATATATCAATCATTTCAGGACGCCGTTTCTTTCAGGACCTAAGAGAGTTGAAAGTTGTGATATTTTTACACTTAAATCCTAAAAGAATTATTTTTATTTTTCTTAAATGAGTCATATAAATTAATAAATTTTTTAGTTTAAGTTCTAATTTGTTAATACTAACGGACCTGTTGACGTGCCATAACGGAACGACACTTTAGTACAAACATTAAATCAGTCAGTTGCCACGCCGATTTGGGATAACAATTTCTGAAATCCAGTATGTTGTATTTATATTTCAGTCCTAAAAGAAAACCTTATTTACAGTTAAGTCTTATAAATGAATAAGTTTTTTCATTTAATTCCTAATCTGTTAACTGTAATGGATTTGCTAACGTTACATAACGAAATAATACTTTAGTAAAAGCATTAAATCAACACATACTTAGACATATATGTATGCTTGCCAGCAAAATGGCTCATCTAAATCAACTGGAGGAAAATCCTTATTCATTTTTTCATAAAATTTTTCTCTATGTTTATGGACGGAGTCTTTAAAGAAGTCCATGTTATATGTAGTTTGATTGGGAGAAGTCTTGAGATAATTTTTCATAGAATAGTTAAATTTATACCATGATAAACCCAAATATCGTTATCTTCTAGGTAAGGATTTGGGAGCATCAAGACAGATTATACAAACAATGTGGTAAACATAGAGGAATTTTTTATGGAGAAAATGATCAAGGATCTTCCTTCACATGATTTAAATGATCCATTTTGCTGGCAAACATACAAGTATGTCTAAGTATGTACTGATTGATTTAATGTTTTTGTTGAAGTATCGTTTTGTTATGTCACATCAGCAAGTCCGATACAGTTAACTATTTTGACTTAAAGAAAAATTTATTAACTTATATGACCTAATTATAAATAAAATTTTCTTTTAGGACTGAAGTGTAAAAACAACATAACTTTTAGGACTTAAAATGTTGTTATCCCAAAAATAAAATTTAAAAAAAATTGTTAAACAAAATATTAAAAATAAGGATTTTTTTTGACATTTTGTGATGTGATCCAGAATAGACTTATTGGCGAATTTATAGGTAGGCCTCGAATTATGCCAAGATATGTTCGGAATCGAACGAAGCTTTATGAGGAGTCTCTGGGACATAAAATAAGTTTTGAAATCAGTTTGTCATGCCAAATGAACTTGAAGTCGTGGCTGATTGCATCGTTTGGTCAGATTGGTATTTTTGGACCATTTTGGTGGAATTGAAAGACTCTTTTAGTTTTGGAGCTCGGGTCATGCATGAGACTTTTTGTGAAGGTTTTATTATGTCAAAGGCATGTATGAAATGGGTCTTGGACGTGCATGAGCTGTCTTGATTTATTTGGGCTTAATTTCCTGAATAGTGCATCAACAATGGCAGGATTTGTGCAGTCTTCATAATTTGCCCATTATTTTTTCATCAGTTGCCCGCTTTTCGTTATTCAAATTGAATTTGGAAGAAGACTCAAAGATCTATAATTTTCTAGTTCAACTCAAAGACAGATTCAGAATCATTCCTAGTCAAAATACAATCGCAATAAATCCATAGAGCTTTAGATTATGTTTTTAATTTTATGTTATGTTTAAGTGATGGGCTGAACTCTGATGTTATTTTAAAAGCTCATGCACGAAATTTAAGTTATATTTAGCTTAGGATTTCGTTTTATTAGTTCAATTAGGATTTCCTTCAAGTATTTTAGTTTAGTCAACTTTTCTTATTTAACTTAGGATTTTACAATGACCTATTTAAAGATGTCTTTACCTTGTAATTTTTAAAAGACATAAATTTGAATAAAGAATAACCATTGACTTTTAGCATCCAATGTGTGTGAGGGAGTGGATTTTCTCTTGGTTTTTAACTGAACAATTATCAAAACTTATCAAATGAGGTTATTGTCATTTGTGATGTTCAAGCAATTAGGAATTTGCGAGGTTTTATTTTTCACTAGTTTCTAATCTTTAAACATGTGTTTGGCGATCCTTGACATGAGATTCTAATCTCGTATAGGTTTTGCAAGCTTTGTTTTTGCAAGGTTTGCATCAGTTTGTATCAAAGCTTGGTTTCAAATCAGGTTTTATTTATATTTTTCTTGTTTCTTATTGAGTTTTACATAAATCTTGATTTCCAAATTCATTGTATTGACTTCAAGATTCGGTTTTTTGGTTCCAAGATTCGGTTTTTTGGTGTTTATTTTTAGTTCCTTATGGTCTATTACAGTTCTTTTGTTTTTAATTTCAGTTTACTGCACAATTTGTGAGTCATTAAAGTCAAAAATTCCAAAAAAAAAAAAATCAGTTTCATTTTTCCGAAATTCCAATCACACACCAAATTTCAAACTGCCATAACTTTTGATTCACGAAGATTTATGAGACCTATAATATATTGATTTCATAGTACTCAATGAGACAATTTAGATAATGAGGTCCTAAGGTCTTTTGTGCGCATATCGAGTCCCAAATTCCTTGTCGAATATTAGTAATTGGATTATTTTTTTTTTGTTTATTTGTGTTTATTTTCTTTATTCGTTAGTTAAAATTAAAAAATATTGGGATTGATCACTTACCTTGTGTGTTGAGAGTTCTAATGCTCTTGCTTGAGTCCTAGAGATCCTCAATCAAAAAGGTTGAGTCTTGTACTATTATTTTCTCAAATATAGTAAATGAATTGGTTGATATTATGAGGCAGTCAAGGGATAATATCTTTCGTACTAGAATATTGTGAAAGATGAGGTGTGCAATGTGATTATTGATGGGGAACATTGGGATAATTTAGTCAATATCAGTCTCATTGAGAAATTGGGATTATCATTACTAAATCATCCTAAGCCTTATGTTGCAAGGTTTGCCTAATTTTGATAAGGTTAAGATGAAGTATCAAGTTATGGTTGCATTTACTACTATGAGGTTTCATAATGAGGTATTGTGTGATGTGGTGCATATTCTTGATTTTCATATATCGTTAGATGGTTCATAGAAGTATGTTAAACAAGTGTGATATCATGTTGAGATGGATATGTATATTTATGTCACTGATGAGAGGTCAGTGATTATTTATCTTTTAACACCATAACAAGCCTATACAGATCAACTAATAATGAAGATAAGAAGTGAGGTTGAAAAGAGAAAAAGAAAGAGTTGATGAGTGCTTAGAAAATAAATTTGTTGGTGCAGCTGTGAAAAATAAGAAAATATGGGCATAGTAGTGAGTGAACACGTAATAAAAAGTGAGTGTGATGAGGTGGTTGTTGTTATTGCTGAGGTAGATGACTTAACTATTTCTGGTGATGATAAATATGTAGCTCAATGCATGGCTAAAAGTATTGATGGTGAAACTACATGTGTAGCCGAATGTGTTGAGAGTTTTGAGCATCCAAATGAGAGTAGTGAGCCGAGAAACATTTGGGTAACACTTGTGAGAATTTTGTGATTGTTGAATATGTAGAATTTATTATGAATGTGATTGAGAATGTGAACTTAATTATGAATCTCATTAGGGTAGCAAGTGCAATGAAAATAGAGTATAAAGAAGAGTATGGGCAAGAATAGGGATGGCAAAATCCAGATCCGAACCCGGGTCCGGTCGGATCCGGATCCAGATCCGGAAGCATTTTTGTTAGCCCGGGTCCGGTTCCGGACCTGGGTAAATATACACGGGTCCGGACTCGGGTTTATCCGGTTCGGATATGGGTCTACCCGGTCCGGATCCAGATACCCGATTTATTATTATTTTTTTAATTTTTTAATTTTTTAATTGTATTATTTTATATTTATATTTGGATTTTGTCAATTGTATTAGTTTTATTTCAATTCTTTTATATATTTTTTTAATTATATTCTATTATATTTTTTTATATAGATGCATATTATTTTATATTTTTCATTATATTTTAATTTATTATATTTATTTTTTATTATTTTTTCCGAACCCGGGTCTATCCGGGCCGGACCCCGTGGGATCTCGGGTCTGGATCCGGATTCGCCCAGGTCCTAATTTTTAAAACCCGGGTCCAGATTTTTTAATTCCAGACTCGGATCATCCTGGTCCATACATATCCGGGTCGGCTTGCCATGTCTAGGCAAGAATGTGAGAGTAGAAAATCATTATTTTACTAATATTGGCATTGCTCTTCCATGTGATTTTTCTTTATTCCAGAATCATCGTCCAATTGATTTTATCATTACTATTTATGATCTGGGGCGGATTCGAGGATGAATTATTTTTAAGAGAATGAGAATGATGAAATCCAAAATTGACTTATTGGCGGATTTATGAAAATGCCTCGAATTATGCCAAGACAAGCTCGAAATCGAACGAAACTTTATGAGGAGTCTATAGGGCATAAATAATCTTTGAAATTAGTTTGTTGGGCAAAATGAACTTGAAGTCGTGACTGATTGCATCGCTTGGTAGACTAGTTTTAGTGGATTTGGAAGATTCTTGTAGTTTTGGAGTCTGGACTGTTAGGGTTGGTGCTCGGAGAGCTAATCCGGAACGTATTTATGTCTAATTCGTGAATACGAGCAATATCTTTTTCCATAATATTACTTAATTATAGCACATCTTGTCTTTTATTATATATGTTCGATCTAATTCATTAAATTGAAACTCAATCGTGTTTAGTGATATATATATATATATTAGACAAAAACCCGATAATATATAATGTAGTGCACAATTACAATGTAGCTTATAATTGACATTGGGAAGCGTCACCACTAGAAATATATTATCAAATTTAGTTTCTGGTCAAGATTTACTGACACATGTCGGTTAGTAAAATCTATTGAGACCGGTACATGTCGTATATCGGACTTGGTCCGATGGTTTATCACAATGAACCATGAGTCTCAGGAGACTTGTATAAACTTGTAGGTGTTATTTGATAAACATTGAACGACTCACCGAAGATTACCTAATAGATGGTACACCAACGTCAATGGGAATCTTCTTGGGTGTGGACTCATGCTCATGCTATCTTGTGTGTATCAAGATATGATATGTCAGTCCTATGTATAGGGCATAAATGTCCATTATATGATTAACAATCTGTTAAATCTATGGCTGTGGTATACTTCAGAAGTGAGTTTCGAGTGTTTTTTAGAAGATTGCTAATAGATACGTCGACAAGATTATACCTATAGAGATTTGACGTTCATATCTATATCTCTGGGATAATCTGGATACCTGTGACGGATGGATTAAACGTATGCAATGACCTTGACATGTATGATTCAGCGAGTTTATCTATGGTCGTCATAATTTACGGGTGGGTGAATTATGGATACGAAATTGGATTTTGTGACATATATTCCTGAATCTAGATAGTCTCGCTAATGAAATATACTCGTAGAGCACTAGGGCAACTGTTATGAATAATATTGATTATTTATAACTCATTTAATGGTTAAACGAAAAATACATGCAATTAGGACCTAACAGTTATTTCCAAATTAATATGTTTTATTTAATACTTGATTTTATTAAATACACATTAATAAATTGTCAAATTGTGATATTTGACATATATAATTTATATATATGTATTTCAATATTTAAAGTAAATATAATACATATATTATGATATTTGTATTTAATTATTTAAATGTTAAGTAATTAAATTTATTAAATTGTAAATATCTTTTACATGATTAATGGTTAGGAAATGGCACCATTTGATTGGTAACACTTGTTGATTTACTTTAAGGTAATGGTTACCAAATCAAACAAGTAACTTATCAAATGAAATTACAAAAATCTTGTATATCTATTTTTTGTCATTCACGCCAATTTGGAAAATGGTATATAAGATTTTTTATTTCATTTTATTTAATAATACAAGTTACCAAATAAAATTACAAGTAAAGTTTGAGAGAAAAAGCTTGAAGAACAAAGGAAAAAGGTTATGGAAATTTTGATTTTGTAAGTATTTTCCAACTTTCTTCAACTAGAAAATTGTTTCCATGTTTATAAGCTTCAACATGTGTTACTTAGTATTTTCTCTACTCTTTAAGTATGTAATTAAATTGGTTTGAGACTTGTTGGAAAGATGTTTGCATGTTTATAAACAAAGTATGCTTATAATTGGTTATTAAGCATTCTTTTGATTAATTAGTAATCAAATGTGTCATTCTAGAGTTGCTTAGCCATTCATAAATGACCTAGAATTGTTCTTGAGTTATTTCATGATGGTGAGACTTGATTGGTGTGGTATTGGATTGATTAAAGTGTTGAATTTTATCAATTTAGTGTAAATTGTTCAATTGGTGAAATTTATGAAATTAGGGTTCTTAACCTAATCCAATTTTAGGGCTTTTCATATATGTAATGTAATGTAATTTGATTTATATTTTGATGTATATTAAATTTGGGATTGATTGGATTTGATCTTGATGTGTTTTGAACAAATTGGGCCAAATTATAATTAATAAAAGTTCATGGGCTGTTTCGGTAATTCTGGAAAATTTTTGGATTTTGTTGAAAATTGTAAATTCATGTATTAGACATGTATAAATTATTTTAGAATTGATTTGGAATCAATTAAATATGTATTTGGCATTTTTAAGGACCAAAATGATTAATTTGTAAAATTTTGTGGTCTCACGGTAATTAATGATAAATCTGATTTTTCAGATAAAAATTCAGTTTTTATTTATTGAGTATTTATAATAAATTGTTTTATTTTAATTTCCCAAGGAAAATATTTATCGGAAATTATTTCGGAGTGAAAATATGAAAACGGTGAAAAATGGCGTTACTGGGTAACGGCTGCCCAAACAGTGAATTGGGCACTGTTCGGGCAGCCCACAAACTGTTCAAATATTTTTGGGGCAAACCTGGGTAGTCCCCATGTGCATTGGTCGGTCTGTTCAGCCGGAAACATGTTTTATGTTATTTTACGGAAAAATATTTTCGCACAAGTTTCACGGTGTTTCTATATTATTTATGTCGTTATATGATATCGAATAAATATGTTTAGGTGAAATATGAAAGAATTATTAATATTGGATATTGAATAATTTATTCACAAGTTTAAAAAATTTAAACTACGATTTCGCCTGAACCGCGCTCCTTCTGCTACGGCTCCCTGATTTGACCTCAACAAAATGGTCTCAGAGCGAGTCTGATCTTGGACACCCGATATGATTACCCCTTTAAAATTCAATGTTTAATTTAATCATTACTTAATACATGCATGTGTTAATTTAATTTGATTAAATAAAATAAAAGCATTTTTTGTTGGAAAATCCTCGTTTAAATGAGGTTTTAAGAAAGTGACTAGTATAAGAATACTTGTTTCTTCATCCTCCTTGTCAATACGGATATAAATATTTTCATGATGCTATGGTAGTAACGTGTCAAAGCTGTGTAGTTATGGTTGAAGGTAGTTCATTTGCGCCGGTATAACTTATATGATAAGAGAAAAATTCAAGTGAAAGTGGAAATCCTGAACGTGCCAAAGCTGTCAGGACTACATCGGTAGCTTGAGTTTTTCATTGACAAGTTTAACCTTGATACGCCTCCTTGTGAACATGCCAAAGCTGTCATAACAAGAAACGATCAGGACCGAACCCAGGAGTCACAGTGAGTGTGATTGACAATGAGTTGTCTACCTAATGAATATACGTAGGCGAGAACGTGCCAAAGTTGTGAGTCGAAATTTATTCATCTACTTCCCATTTTGGAATTCAATTTAATTATTGAATTCTCATTTCCGTTGGGGATTACGGTATTACGTAAAATAGTGGGAGGCACTCCTAGGTTAAAAATCCTTAACTTATACGGTGTAATATTATGTAAATTATCGCTCATGTTGTTCCTTATTCTATTAGTTTGATAGAATTAAACTTTTATCCACTGCATGCATATTATATATATGTTTTCTTACTTCAATTATGGTTGCAGTTTTCTAGAATAGGTTCTAGATTAGAATAGATAATGATATAATCCTTCTAGATAGAATAGTTTCTTATGCAGTAAAGATTGACATGAATTGGTTCATGTCTCGAGATTCTTCACTGGCATTAAGAAAACCCTATTAGGTATTTATTTATCTGATAATGACGTTTCTTGGCTTTAGTGACATTCAGATGTCACGTGTCCGACACAATTTACTGATCAATTATTTGCAATTGTTGTAAATAGTTGAAGGTGAATAGTAAAACTAAAGAAAGAAGATGCATATAGTTGTGTGTAGAAAATATTGATTTTCACAATACAAAAACTGTAGATATTGGATTTCAGATCTCTCGTATAGTTGTTGAAAATATTGTTGAATGATTGTTTCGATATTTGATATCAGAACTTGCGACTATTGGATAGTTACTTGTTCTCTGTAAACAGTTGTTACATATTTTAAAACGACTAGTAGAGTCATTAACGAATAAATAAACATTAAGAACATTATTCGGTTAAGTAAATAACTTAGAACATTGTTTTATGAGAATTTATCACTTAAGCATTAGATGTTTATTCCATATGGTAAAGGATGGTCTGATACCATATCATACCACATATCCTTATCCATTTAATGAATGTTGTATTCGGGAAGGTGATTAAATCTCATTTAACCAATTATTATCATTGGACAGGGAAATTTATTAAATTGATACATTATATGTATGTACTTTAAAAAATTATAAATTGCTTAAGATAGTTTTATTTACTTTGTAACTTAGTCAATGAATCATCTTGACTTAGTTACGTGTTTCTGATGAAGCGCGGATAAAATATTTTGACTGGTTCAAAGATATTCGAACTAAAGTTTTGAAAACTGTATCTTTAAAATTCACCGTGAGTCTTTGAATTGTTCAAAGGTGTTTGATATGATCAAACATATGAATTTAAGGCAATTAGTTCTATGGTTATTGAATGAATATGATTCTTACTCAATATAATTCTTCTATGATTCCATCTTGATGGAATTGGTTAATGAGAGAAATCGAATCTTATATAATTTGATTCGTTCGATATTGAGTGTTACCGAATTAGTTTTAATACTCTTGGGGATATGCTTCAGTAACACTAATTCATCATTTTAATTAATGTTCTATTTGTTTCTACAGTTACATATATGATATGTACAAGTAGAAAATTCAAATTTTGAAATGTTTGAGATTTGAATCTTTCTTTTGTATAATGGTTATATAATCGATAACACTTGCGCCTTGGAGGTACGAGTATAAGTTTATCATTTATTCTATTTAATAGAATATTGTATTCTATTTGATAGAATATATTTTCTACGATCACAAGTAATAAAATTATTTTATCACTTAGTGAGTAATATCTGATGTTGACCATTGTAGAGAAGACTTGACTTATTGAAGTCGAATGTGAGAGTGATAAACTATAAATGGAACTACATAATTAATAAGATGAAAATACCCTTTAATTTATTCCTTATAAGTTTAATAGGATGTCAGAATCATTTGCAAAGTATTTGATACTTAATGGTTCTGTTGTTTTCTTATCGAAGAAAGTTATCCTATAACTTATAGTGGGAACGATATTTGATATTAATTCTGGAAATTAGCATTAAACCATAGATCTAAGATTGTTCTACAATCAAGTTTGGAACTTGATTGAGCTTTTATTATGAATCGTTCATAAAATATGCAAATGGTTTACGCAACAAAAGCACAGTGAGCTTATTAAAGGTTTGACCTTTATAGTATGACAATGAGAAAAGTTATACTCAGCGATCTATTGTAGATTCTGAGAAAACTTGTCTCTAGTCGCACTGATTGAATAATTTATGATCTGTTGGTTAATGATGATATCAAATTGTACATTTTAGCTAAAGAATACAAAGTGGCGTTTCTGAATGGTTTCTTCAGATAAGAGATCCATTGTGATTTGAAGAGTTTGTTTTGGAATGGCCATAGAGTTTGTATTATGCTAAGATTACAATTTAGTATATAAGCTTATAGAGCCTATTGTAGACTCAGATGAGCTTTCTGGAAATTTGTGTTTTCTAATTTTGAAATTAATCAGATTGTCTGATTTTATCAAAGCATAGAGAATACATATTAGATAGAAGGGTAAGCGAGATCGTACAAATTTCTTTCTAGTATATTTACATCATAATGACATTATCATTATTAAGATAATAATGAGATGTTAATGAGGTAAAAGATTTACCTGAGTCTTATTTTCTCCGTGAAAGCAATGAGAGTAGTCTCTATTATATTCGATATAAAGTTTTATATATGATATAAAACTAAGAGACTTTTGAGATACTTCTATTAATCGTACATAAGATATGATCTAATAAAGGACACAATAAGACTATGTGTATGACAGTTAGTATAACTATTTGACAGTTAGTATAATTGTTTGACAGTTAATGTGTGTCTCATGTTTAGTATTCATCTTTCATAAATGATGATTCCTTTTTCGAAAGAGATATTGATTAGAATGTCTAATCAATCTTATGCATCATATGATGATGGCATAATGAATACTATATTGAGTGCGATTAGAGATATCAATTTAATCGTAATTGTTACGAGTTATTTTGATACTCTCTAGACCATAAGATGTGTCTTGAAACATGTTCTTTATCATCTTTGAGATATTGAGAACGAGTTTCTAATTAATGGAGAATAAATTTCGCAACTATTAGGGTAATATTAGTTTTGAGTCTAGTTATGACGTTAGACAGTCTACGTCATAAAGAGTCAGAAAAGATGCAGTGAGAGTGTCACAGATGATTCTACTGTATGAGTGGAATTAGTTACAACTTATGAAGTATTGACTTATGAAGTTGCATAGTGACCACGTAGATTAGAAGTTTGTTATTAGTGTTGTGCTTGTGGTTGTCTAAATAGTATTTTGGATTTGATCCATAAATACTTAGACAACTTAGTAGCTGAAACACAATAATAATGTGGCGTCTGAGTCACATTGATGTAGAACTTAGTTTCTACAAAAATATGAATGATGCTGGCTAAGGGAAACAATTGGGTTTGTTTGAAAAACTCAATATGTCATAGTGGGCTTACTTGTTGTTGCCTACCTTTTGAGCGCTAGGTGAGTTCTTGAGGGCCATGAGTATGTGATACACATTAAGATGTGTATATGATATCGTGGATTGGCACTAGAGCAAGTGGGAGAAATTATTAGGGTTGGTGCTCAGAGCGCCAATCCGGATCGTATTTATGTCTGATTCATGAATATGAGCAATACCGTTTTCCCATAATATTACTTAATTATGGTAGCATCTCTTGTCTTTTATTATATATGTTCGATCTAATTCATTAGATTGAAACTAAATTGTGTTTAGTGATATATATATATATATATATATATATATATATATATATATAATATATATATATATATATATATATAATATATATATATATATTAGACAATGGCCTGATAATATATAATATAATGCGTAATTACAACGTAGCTTGTAATTGACATTAGGAAGTGTCACTACTAGAAATATATTATCAAATTTAGTTCCTGGTCAAGATTTACTGACACGGGTCGGTTATTAAAATCTACTGAGACCAGTACATGTCGTATATCAGACTTGGTCCGATGGTTTATCCCAATGAACATGAGTCTCAGGAGACTTGTATAGACTTGTAGGTGTTATTTGATAAACATTGAACGACTCACCGAAGATTACCTAATAGATGGTACACCAACGTCAATAGGAATCTTCTTAGGTTGAGTAGCATAGTGATTATTTGACTTGAGATACCACTGTGGATATATGAGTTATCCTCCACACTTAAATGGCAGTCACGTCACCGATCTATTTAGATCAGACCTCCGCCTGTTCGTTGGGTGTGGACTCAAGATAGGATCTGTCAGTCCTATGTACAGGGCCTAGGTGTCTATTATATGATTAGTAATCTGTTAAATCCATGGCCGTGGTATACTTCGGAAGTGAGTTCCGAGTGTTTTTTAGAAGATTACTAATAGATACGTCGACACGATTATACCTATAGAGATTTGACGTTCATATCTATATCTCTGGGATAATCCGGATACCTGTGACAGATGGATTAAACGTATGCAATGACCTCGACCTCTATGATTCAGCGAGTTTATCCGTGGTCGTCATAATTTACGGGTGGGTGAATTATGGACACGAAATTGGATTTCGTTACGGATATGCTTGAAGAACAAAGGAAAAAGCTTATGGAAATTTTGATTTTGTAAGTCTTTTCCAACTTTCTTCAACTAGAAAATTGTTTCCATGTTTCTAAGCTTCAACATGTGTTACTTAGAATTTTCTCTACTCTTTAAGTATGTAATTAAATTGATTTGAGACTTGTTGGAAAGATGTTTGCATGTTTATAAACAAAGTATGCTTATAATTGGTTATTAAGCATTCTTTTGATTAATTAGTAATCAAAGTTGCCATTATAGAGTTGTTTAGACATTCATAAATGACCTAGAATTGTTCTTGAGTTATTTCATGATGGTGAGACTTGATTGGTGTAGCATTGGATTGATTAAAGTGTTGAATTTTATCAATTTAGTGTAAAATATTCAATTGGTGAAATTTGTGAAATTAAGGTTCTTAACCTAATCAAATTTTAGGGCTTTTCATATATGGGATGTAATTTGGTGTATATTTTGATATATATTAAATTTGGAATTGATTGAATTTGATCTTGATATGTTTTGAACAAATTGGGTCAAATTACAATTAATAAAAGTTCAGGGGCTGTTTCGGTAATTCTGGAAAATTTCTTGATTTTTGTTGCAAATTGTAAATTCATGTATTAGACATGTATAAATTATTGTGGGATTGATTTGGAATCAATTAAATATATATTTGACACTTTTAATGACTAAAATGATTAATTTGCAAAACTTTGGGGTCTCACGATAATTAATGATAAATCTGATTTTTCAGATAAAAATTCAGTTTTTATTTATTGAGTAATTAGAATAAATTGGTTTATTTTAATTTCGCAAGGAAAATATTTATCGGAATTAATTCGAAGTGAAAATACGCGAAAACGGCGAAAAAACGGCGTTACCGGGTAACGGCTGTCCAAATAGTGAACTGGGCACTGTTCAGACAGCCCATGAACTGTCCAAATATTTTTGGGGCTGACCTGGGCAGTCCACATGTGCATTGGTTGGTCAGTTCAGCCGGAAACGCATTTTATGCTATTTTGTGGAAAAATATTTTCGCAAAAGTTTCGCGGTGTTTCTATATTATTTATGTCGTTATATGATATTGAATAAATATGTTTAGGTGAAATATGAATGAATTATTAATATTGGATATTGAATAATTTATTCGCAAGTTTAAAAATTTTAAACTACGATTTCGCCTGAACCGCGCTCCATCCGCTGCTGCGCCTCCCTGATTTGACCTCAACATGGACCATGCATGAGATTTTTTATGAAGGTTTTATTTTGTCTAAAGCATGTATGAAATGAGTCCTGGACGTGCATGGGGTGTTTTTAATTAATTTTGGCTTAATTTTTGAATAGTGCATCAGTAGTGGCGGGATTTGCGCAGTTTTCATATTTTAGCCATAACTTTCTCATTAGATGTCTACTTTTAGTGATTTAAATTGAATAGGAAAGAATACAATTTTGTAGTTCAACTCATAGATAAATTCATAATCTTTCCCAGTCAAAATTCAATCGTAATAAATCCATATAATTTTAGATTATATGTTTTTAATTTTATGTTATATTTAAGTGATGGGCTGAACTATAATGTTATTTTAAAAGCTAATGCACGAAATTTCAGTTATATTTAGTTTAAGATTTAGTTTTATTAGTTTAATTATGATTTTCTTCAAGTATTTTAGTTTTTTTTTTTTTTAATTCAAGTTAACCTATGATTTTACAAGGGTATATTTTAAGGTGTCTTTAATTTGTAATTTTTAAAAGACATAATTTTGACAAAGTTATAAAAACCTTCATTTCCAAACATGCACCACCCATAACACAGGTTCCCATAACAAATCTTAATCCTAATTTTACAGAACCATCCACTTAAAATAACCATGAACACCAGATTTATTCTAATCAGACCACACCTCAACCGGTCCTACCTATCTCTTCACCCCAAATGCTTCCAACATTGGTGAAGAAAACATCCTACTATGCACAGTAGTTGTCCTCTAAAATTTATCACACTAATCAGGTTCGATGTGAATCTAAAGCCTCAACAGATACAATGGATAAATTGAGACTCCCACTGAAGATCCTACAGATTCAAAATAAGAGTTAATAGATATTACTAGTCTGCTAATGGCCACGTCAACAAGATCTAATGATTATGTTGTTGAGGAAACAAAAGAACTTCCTTCTAGCTCAACTGCTAATCAATAGCTGATTACGCCCAAATATGACTTGCGGTTATCGCAGTATAGCTGTGGTGTCGATTCCTCAGAGAGAATGTTACAACGAATGGTCCATGGTTCACCTTTAACAATGTTATTTCTTCTCATGGCAATATAAGCTCCAAGAATGTGCAGCTTGGATATATGTTCAAATGTTAAAACCTGAAGCATTCTTACCAAATGTCTTGAGGGAGTTTGCCTCAAGGATGATAGGCTCTCTTAAAGAGTGGTTCATGAGCCCGATAAAATATAGACAATTACAGTTCTTTTAGGTTGAGCTAGCTTTTACAGCTTTTGGTGCTATTCATAAAGAATTTCTTGAGGAGATGACATCCATTAAAGAACAAGTCAGATGTGACTATTTCCAGATGAAATGTTATTCTTTGAAGGTGAATGACTTAAATTTTAACTATCAAATAATGTCCAAGTATTATTATAAGCTAAATAGCCTGAATAATTCCAGTATCATGAAGCTCAGAAACAAATCAATGACATGTCCTTGGTAGATATTCATCAACTATCTCTAAGTGCGCTAAAAAGGATATGCGAACAAGACAATTTTTTAAGGAGCCTTTGAATGACAAGAAATTGTTTTAAAATGCTTGTCAAAAACCACACCAAAAGATTAAATACATAAATGATAAGAGTTGCACTTACTCCACGAAAAGAAATCCCACTATAAACGGTACAAGAAGAACTAGAAGAAAGAAGAAGCAACACAAAGGAAAAAAGCCTTTCAGGTTCTTACGAAATAAGTATAAGAGCAAACCTAATGATAGTCGTTGTTTCATCCGTAATAAAAAATGACATTTCTCAAAGGATTGTCCTAATAATAAAACACAAACGGCTAAACTCATATGATAAATTCATCAGAGTACATTGATTGATTTTGATCTGATGTTGAATCCTATTTTTTAGAACAAGAAGAACCTACACAAGAGATAGTCTTTGCTCTCAAAGATTATGGCGAAGGTAATTCAGAAAGCTTTAAGGAAAGTTCCGATGATTATGTTCCAGTATTCACTCTCCAAACATGCCAGATTGTTTAACAAGCCATACATATCCCACTGGTCCATATTCATATTTTGCCTTCAAAATATGGAAAAACTTGTTCCTGTTATTTGGTTCATAGACACATGAGCTCATAGGAGCATGATGAGTCCTTCAATCCTCCCACCAGATGTAACATCCCGCCTAGGCCAAGATGCTACCGGCAGGAGACAGGAAAATCCATCTCCATAAGCCTCTGAATCTGACAAAATTTCGGCATGATGTATGCAGAACATCATGCAACCTGGCCTATAGCCAGCATCCATATACAACAAAATCATCAAATCTCGACCTCAGGTCGGCATCTCAACATCAAGGCCTCAGGCCTGAACTCAAAGAACAAAAAGTAAATCACTTGGCCTCCGGCCAGGGCTCAAATAAAATCTACACTATTACATAACCCTTACTTATATGATACAAATGCAAAATACAATACAAAGGGGCCGTGAGGACCCATAACTTGGCCCAGGACTCAGGACTCTCTATTAACTGCAAATTGGGGCGATCCACTGTCTTCAAAGTCTTCACCAAACTTTTGCTACTGACCTGCAAAACTACAACTGAAAAGGTGCGAGTCATATTGGCTCAGTAAGCAACCATGCAAATAACTATGAGGTCTAAGTTAATTAACTATTTCCTAACCATTTCACAAATGTGTTACTTTAGCTGATCATCAGGTGCTACTCCTATTTACTTTATCCGTTACCAAACATCTGTAAACCATAGGTAATTATATATCTTAAGTTTCTATATCGCAATTACATATCATCCTTTTGCTGCGCTACACTGATTCTTAATTACTTACCATACTCTTTGCTAACCTGATTCAGATATTCATTATAATCTTCTTTCATTATCTTGAAATATCATCAAATCGGACTATTTAAAACCTTATTTCTGTAAACTATATGTATCCAAATGTAACCATTTCATCATGATCTAGCATCCTTATAGTGTGTTCCTTCTAAGCAAGCAAGCAACTCGTACAACCATCCTTGATACACATATATTAACATAAGATCATGCTACTATGCACTCGTATCTTACAAATGCTAACTTTATATACATATGCTATGCACAAGGTTAACCATATAACTATGAATAGGAAATCATATAATCATAAGCTATTATCTTACCAATTGTTCCTTCCATGTGAATATATGCTACACACAGGCATCAAATCACAAATATATATATATATATATAATCATGCTATCATGCTTCAATGTCAACTATATGCATCTCAGATGAATTGCTAGCATATATAATTCATATGCACGTCGTATATGCTATATAAAACTTTAACATGTTATGCTTTTTAGAAGATACTATTGAAAACTCTTTCTGAAAAAATATTATCTCAAAGTTTCTTTCTTAAAATTCTTTGCTGAAAACTTTACTTTCTTTTTCTGGAAAAGCTCTTTCTGAAAACTAAAAACTGAAAATACTGGATGCCCAGGACAACAGCTCAACTATGGCATCTCTGAAAACTGAAAATCGAAATCTGAAAAACTGTTTCTGGAAATCGTGTACTGAAAATCTAAAAACTGAAAACTGCTCTACACCCAGGACCATCACTCAACTGGGCATCTCTAGAACTGGTGGTACCCTACGTCCAGGACCAATACTCAACTGGCAACGTAGAGCTCTACACCCAGGACCATAACTCAACTGCAGTGTAACCACCAAGCTCTGAAATCAGGATTTCGGGACCCTGTAGCCCCTAGTCCTGCTCGAGGATCTGAGAGCGTCCCCTCAGTCCTCCACATGTGCACATGCTATTATATCCGTCAATTCCAAAGTATCCGTCAATTCCGAACTGTATCTCAAGTTACATACTGGGGTGAGGTTTTACCTCATGCCCCGAAAACCACGTAAAAACTGCTGATAAACTTTTAAAACATAAATCGAATCTCAAAACTGTAAGAAACTTTTCTGAAATACTTTTCTTTCAAAAGCATCTACAAAACACTTTGAATTTCAAAACATTATTAACTGCAACTCAATCTCTGAAAATCTTAACACACACACACACATGCGCATGCATATATGCATTTCTCATGCTTCTTTCTACTCTAGCCATGATTTATTAAATGTCATACATTTACATGTACATGTTCATGCATACTCATAAATCAAAGATATATGTATTCTATTCCTTACATGCTTCTATCTTGAGTTAACTCATGTTCTATATGACTTTTCTATCCTCATCATACTTTGCGTATAACGCACATGCTCGTTTACATGATAAGTTGCCATACCTTTATAAATTCATACACTTTGATAAGCACTCACACATAATATTATAAATTCACACTCAAGTCAACTTGCATTAGCTTTTCGACCAAATTATCATATCAACACAATTTAAAAATCAACTTATGCTAATCAAACATGAAACCAATATCACAGATTCCATAATTGTGCACACACTCAGTCCATCAAAGCTATTCTACTGTAACATCATCACGTACATATACTTTCTTACAAACCGTCATTTTTAAACTTTAATCCCATTCCCTAGGGTGTAGTTTCTACAACCCCCATACCCAAGTCTCGTTTAATTATAATCATAAACATGACATCATTCATATACTTTATCTATCTATATATATGTATACACTGGTTTATACCTAAATATGCATCTCTTTACTTTCATATGCTCATGCTTATCTTTTACTCATACACCTGCTTCTTTCTCCTATATTCATCTTTATATATATATACAGGTTTCATGCATATACTATATACAACTTTATTATATAGCTAATTTCGAACAATGTTAAATCTCTTAAGTATTCATAGCATGAGTTACTTACCTGGCTAGACGAACGCTCGTATTCTTGGTCCGATCTGTCAAACAATAGTAACACAAGGTCAGAACCGCTATTTGCGGAACTTTCAACTCATTTATACTAAACTTCCGGACTTTCCCGGAATACACTAATCCTCTCTGATTCTACCATTCAAACTTCATTACTCTAATACATGCTTATATACTATCCTAAACTAACTAGATAACTCAGATTCTCATTTTACGCGTTTGCGGAAAAGTTTCCGCAAACGCTATGGAAGGGTCTCGAACCCTCCGAACTAATCCGGAATTACTCAATTACCCTCGTAATATCATATTTATATTTCACCCAAGGCTATGATCATCTAAGCTCAATCGCGCGAGAAACTCCGTTTTACCGGAAACTCGCTAATACTACCGGATCGATCAAATCTAATCCATTCTCACTCGAATTCTACGACAAGCATCGATTTAACATATTATATCATATCCAATTCAATTCATGCTAATTCGCTACACTATGGAACTACTGGAAACATCCGAATATAAAATTGTAAACTTTAAAATGACTTATTTTAAACGGAGAGTCGTACCGAAATTCCGAGGGCATATTCGGACTCCCAACGGCCATACGAACGCGCTGGTGTCGACGGAATTCCGATCGGATCTACTGTTAATCGTGGGTTTACTGTTCACCGCGGCTTTCTTCCTCATTTCGCGTGCAACCGGCCGCTGATCAGCGAAATCGATTCCGCATACTCGTAGTACTCTCCAAGGGCTTCGATTTGGTAGGTGGCTCGGGCCGTGAAACGAACCGACGAGCTGTAACCGACTAACCAACGCGCGCCACTGTTTTCTCCTCCCTGCGCCGCCGTCTGCTGCCAACTGAGCGATCGCCGGCCACCATCGTGAACTTCGTCACCGGACGATTCCATTGCCACCGGTGCGCCGGCCATACGCCGGCCGGATCGCCGCCGGCGTCTCTCTCTTCTCTTCACGTGCGTTTCCCTCTCTCTCTCTCTCCATTGCGTTTTTCATTTTGTGTTTCTTTTTTTTCTTTTTTTTTTCGTAAAAGCTTACAATTAATAATAACAAATATCATTAATCCAGATATTACTAAAATGCCCCCACTAGGAAGGGTATTTTCGGAAATCACCACTTTCGAAGCCTTTCTGATGCGATTCTCGAAATGTGTTCAATAAGAAAGTTGTTCGTCTCGGAAAAATGAGTCTGATGGTTCAAGAATCAACTCGATCAGAGGTTGTTTGCTAATTTCGTGACCAAAACTGTAAACTTTACTCGTATAGTAAAAATCGCGTGACTGATTTCTCGAGACGACGAGTCTTTTGATGCGACAACTCTTCACTTTATATTAAACCGACCCATATAACATCGCTCGAACTCTTATTCTTCGTTATCGTTCTATTCCGAGAGTATAATGTCAGTCTGAGAATCTTCTAAAACAGTCCCAAAAATCTGGGATGTTACACCAGAAGCATGAGTCAAACACATTGAATATTTTAAGGCTGTAGACGGAGAAATCTTCAAGACAGACCTTATCACTAGAAAGCCCATTGGAATCCAATTATTTCTATAATGTATAGTTTCGACAAAAGTCATTGGTTCAAATCTTCCTGATAAAGATTTGCTTATTGGATTTGATGTTTACCAACAAACAAAGCGATTACATATACTCATTGATGGTATGCAGTTCAAGAGACTGTCGATGCCCTATACCACCATCCCAAAGTTATTTTCTATAGTTCTTGCAGATTATAAAGACATCATAAAGACATTATCGTCTTTTGGTCAGACTCTCATAATGATTTCAAACATCACATTCATATGTGGAAAAATGAATCATTCTTTATTAAGCTTGTTGACGGCGGATTTTGGTCTCATGGTAATATTGGAATATTACCTCCGAGGGAATCCTCCTCCAACTGTGAATTTGTTTGGTTATGGGGGACCAAAGCAAACTTAGCGGAAAACAAGAAAATACGCCAATCAGACAAGGTAATTTAACGTGGTTCGGTGGATTTGGGATCCGACCTACGTCCACGGGCAAGAACATGGTGATGCTTTTTTATTACTCAATACACTCCTCGGGTCTCTTCTTTGCTTTTACAAATCAGAGCTCTATGATTCTAATCTCTCACTCTGTGATGATTTTCAGATGTCTTTTACACATGCTCTACCCTCTATTTATAATAATACAGAAATCAGATTCCTATTTGCATAAGAAATCCTATTTGGACTCAATCTTCTCTTCTTGTAGGGTTTCCTGATCCGTGTTGCCTTCTTCTTCCGTATTCCCTTTTGGATTCTGACTCCTTCTCCTTGCGAGAGTAGGATATCTTTCTTATCTTATCCATAAGAATATGGTGCTTTTGTCTTGAACACGGCCCGTTGTCTGGTCGGTCTTAATGAGGTCGGCCATGACAATTTTTGCTGAGAGCGTCCCTGCCGACCTCTATAGTGCTCGGTCATCTGAACCAAAGTGGTCGGTCTTCACATGAACTGGTCGGGTCGGCTACATGATCTCGACCAGACAGAGAATTTACCCTTTTGTCCTTGTCGTGCTGTCTTAAATGTTGTAGCGCCTGAAAACACCATCAACATCTGTCCCCTAGTTCTCGGTTCCAACGAGTATGTGAGTTGGTACCGGGAACTATATGAAGAGGGTGTGCTGATTGTCTTCGCTGGTAGTCGTCCCAGGTTGCAAAAAAGAATTTTCTTGCCGTTCCAATCATCTTTCCTCGAGACGTACAACCGTCATGTCTTCTTAAATGCCTATCAAATCAACCTTAGGGTTTCTTCTAATGTTCGACACTTGTCAAACATCCGCTGGGTTCCCGCCAAAAGAGGGGACGAATCGACCGTGCAGAGGCGTTTTCACAGTGGGCTGATCTCAGCCGTCTGTTTGAACTCGTGAGGCCTCTTTTGTAGCCGACACTTGGCGTTCATCCGGGCTCTTCCTTCAGATCCACTGGTCACGAGTGCCTTTGTCATGACTATAAGAGGACGAGGCCTTCACTGTTCATTCTTTTTCGGCAATTTTTCTTCTCTTCTGAGAATTTCTCTGCGATTCTTTCAACTCCGCGTTCTTGAGGCTTAACCGTGGTCTTCTCCTTTTTCGTTGCTGAACACCTAAGGAACGGGCATCACCGCGCCGTATAACCTCCTGCTTTTGAGAAGAACAAGTAAGTCTTCTGAGCGACCTCTCCTCTTTTTTTTTTTTTATGCTGTGATTCTGTTTGTTTATTTTGCTTAAGGAGAGACTTGTGGTTTTGCTGGGTCTTGCTTTAGGGCACTTTTTTAGAGACTCCCTATCTAGTTTAGCAAGGACACCGTGGGTAGCTCCTCATAGACTGATTCTCCTCCCTCCTCTGTTTTTCTGGGTGTCAGGGATGTCCGACAATAGTTCTCCCTCCGAAAGGCCTGCCAAGATTTCAACTCCCCCTGCTGAAGAGCTCTCCTCGGGCTCAGGGGCACCTAGTGTAGAAGACCTTGACACTACCCCTACTGCTTCTGAGATCGAAAACGACTCCTACCATCAGAGAGTTCCTCGGAAGGACCCAGAGCCTGGTGAACTTGGGTCGTCGGCTCTGGATATGAACCGTCCCTCCAAGATAACCGAGGATGATCTCGCCCTTCTCTCGTCAGCAGTATAATATTCCGATAGACATTGCCCTTGAAGTTCCCGGCCCTATTGATCGTGCCAGCCAACCTGACGAAGGCTCGGTAGCACTCCTTCCTATCTTCTTTGAGTGCGGGCTACGGTTGCCGATCCAGCCTTATTTCGCTTGGATGTTGGCTGAGATGGAAATCGCCCCTTGGCAGCTGAGTCTGAATTTGGGAGAATTTTGGCCGGGCTGTATGCAGCTTGGCATCGGGCAGGGCTCGGGGAGCCCTCTTTTGAAGAGGTGAAGAGGGTGTATCGTCTGAAGGCCAACCCAAAAGCTCATCATGGTTGGTACTATCTTTCTGCTTACAACAGCTCTATGAACATCGTCCAGAAGCTTCCTGATTCCAATAAGAACTTCAAGGATCTCTGGTTTTGGGCTACCGGAGATTGGGGACGGTCCCTGTTTTCAGATGAAGGGGAGACCTTGGTGCCGGATATTTTCAGGGCTGGAGGTTAGGAGTCTAATGTCCCTTCACTCTTTCTCTGTTCCTGTTCCTTAGTCTCTTAAGGTTTTTAACTTCTCTGGTTCCTCCCAGCTTGTTGGCGGGATGCTCTCAAGGTTTCTCGTCAGGTTCAGAAGCGGGTATCCTGGGCTCGGAATTATGCTGCCCCCTGGAGGGAGTTGGTTAATGACGCGGCATTTGTTGAGTCGGGCCTTGTCCGGGCTGCTCCTTCGAAGGTCGCAGGTCGGATAGGTAGAAGTTTGCTGACTGTCTAGTTTGATTTCCCTGTTCATCATGTTTGCTTATCATGTTCGATGTCTTCGTCATATGCTCGGTCCTTGATTTCCTTTTTTCTCTTCTTTGTAGGCATGTCGAAGAGGCCTAAGTTTCTTGAGAAGTTGGCCGGTACCATGAAGAAAGCCGGCCGTGCTGATGTTGGAACTTCCCGGGCACAGCCTGACACTGCTGGGGCTGAGCGGGCGTCTCAAGGAGATGTCCAGCCTGCTGCTCGGAGTCTCTCTTCTCCTGGTGCACAATTATCGGGGTCCGCTCGTCTTACCAGTCCGCCAAAGCCTCTTAGGAAGAGGAGGCGTCAATTTGGGACCGAGGAGACCGAGCTGGTCCAAGAGGAGGAGGAAGAAGCTGCTCCGGTTAAGAGGAAGGATGTCCGTAGGGGGAGGAAGTCCTCTGAAGGCTCCTCCAAAAAACGGAAGGGCCATGTGGTCCTCGGTGTGGACGACTTGGGAGAAAACATCCGGGAGGCCACTTCCCATTTAGTGCCGGCCTTCAATGAATTGGCCGAGGTGATTCCTCCTGAGGAGGTCTCGAGGTATGAGGATATCTCGCCCGAGGCGGTGATTGCCGAGATGAGCTCTCAGATGGCGAAGGTATTTTCACTTCCTCTCTTTGGTTTTTTGGGTCTTGGTTCTTTTTATTTTATGTATTGACTCATTTCTCCTTTTTTGTGTGCATGCCAACTACCTTGGCCAAGAATAAGGGTCTTCTTCTGACTTTGTTGTCCGAGGGTGGTCAGGCCCAGAGACTTCAAAATCGTCTCTCCGAAGTGGAGGCAAAGCTGGCTGACCGGGAGGGGACGATAGAGAACCTTCAGTCGACTGCCATTGAGATCTTCAAAACGAATAAGGCTCTTAAGGCTGCTGCCTCATTGGAACGAAAACTTGCTGATACTGCCCGTGAGGATTTGAAGGCCGCCCAATCTAAGATTGGCGTTTTGAAAGGGAAGGTGGCAAGTGCTGAGGCCAAGTTGAAGAACAAGGACGAGGAGGTTGCACGGGCCCGAGATAGTCTTGAGAGGAAGAAGACCGAGCTTGAGGAGAGGGAGGTTGATCTCGAGGAGAGAGAGATCGAGCTTGAGAAGAGGGAGAGTGAGCTTGAAGCCGAGAAGGAGGCTATCCGCCTTGAGGGAGTTGGTGATTGTGCTGATTTAATTCCGATGGTGCTGCCAGTCTGAACATGGACCCCATCCGTGATTGCAAGGGGGATATTTCCGAGGAGGAATTCCAGAAGTGGATCCCTCCACCTGCCGGGGAGGTTATGAATCCTGATCCGATTTCGGTCGTCCCGGCTTCTGGAGTTTCCCTAGAAGGACGATCTGATATTCCATCCTCCGGCGAGGACTGCCTTGAGATCCCTCCTCCCGTCCCTGAAGTAGAGGTCTATCCTGCTGTCGAGGTTGAAGCCACAGTCCCTCCTCCCGATGCCGAGCCGTTTCTCCCGCCACCTGAACCTTCTGAGGAAGAAATTCCTGCCCCTGCGCGGGCTGAATGAAAAGGGTAACCCTACCGGGGCCCTATGTACACTTTAACTTTGTGTAATAACATTATAATTTTATATACACATGTTTATTTATGTCTATTTATTTCTCCTTTTTTTTTTTGTAATATGAGACCCTTCAGAGGTCATCATGAACCGGAGGGGTATAACCTGACCCCGAGCTGGGTAACGGTCTTCGATTCTGGGGGAATGTTTCCTCCCCAAATCGAAGGAGTTTGACTCGGTGGGACGTAACCCGACCCCGAGCTAAGTGAAAGGCTTGGGTTCTGGGGGAATGTTACCTCCCCAAACCAAAGGAGCTGACTCGGTGGGACGTAACCCGACCCCGAGCTGTAAGAATCACTTGGCCCTGGGGGAATGTTACGTCCCCAGTCCAAAGGGCAGACTCGGTGGGACATCGCCCGACCCCGATCTGTAAGAATCACTTGGTCCTGGGGGAATGTTACGTCCCCAGTCCAAAGGGCAGACTCGGTGGACATCGCCCGACCCCGATCTGTAAGAATCACTTGGTCATGGGGGAATGTTACGTCCCCAGTCCAAAGGGCAGACTCGGTGGGACATCGCCCGACCCCGATCTGTAAGAATCACTTGGTCCTGGGGGAATGTTACGTCCCCAGTCCAAAGGGCAGACTCGGTGGGACATCGCCCGACCCCGATCTGTAAGAATCACTTGGTCCTGGGAGAATGTTACGTCCCCAGTCCAAAGGCAGACTCGGTGGGACATCGCCCGACCCCTATCTGTGAGAATCACTTGGTCCTGGGGGAATGTTACGTCCCAGTCCAAAGACTGACTCGGTGGGACATCGCCCGACCCCGATCCGTGAGAATCACTTGGTCCTGGGGGAATGTTACGTCCCCAGTCCAAAGGCAGACTCGGTGGGACATCGCCCGACCCCGATCTGTGAGAATCACTTGGTCCTGGGGGAATGTTACGTCCCCAGTCCAAAGACAGACTCGGTGGGACATCGCCCGACCCCGATCTGTGAGAATCACTTGGTCCTGGGGGAATGTTACGTCCCCAGTCCAAAGACAGACTCCGTGGGACATCGCCCGACCCCGATCTGTGAGAATCACTTGGTCCTGGGGGAATGTTACGTCCCCAGTCCAAAGGCAGACTCGGTGGGACATCGCCCGACCCCGATCTGTGAGAATCACTTGGTCCTGGGGGAATGTTACGTCCCCATCCAAAGACTGACTCGGTGGGACATCGCCCGACCCCGATCTGTGAGAATCACTTGGTCCTGGGGGAATGTTACGTCCCCGGTCCAAAGGCAGACTCGGTGGGACATCGCCCGACCCCGATCCGTGAGAATCACTTGGTCCTGGGGGAATGTTACGTCCCCAGTCCAAAGACAGACTCCGTGGGACATCGCCCGACCCCGATCTGTGAGAATCACTTGGTCCTGGGGGAATGTTACGTCCCCAGTCCAAAGGCAGACTCGGTGGGACATCGCCCGACCCCGATCTGTGAGAATCACTTGGTCCTGGGGAATGTTACGTCCCCAGTCCAAAGACAGACTCGGTGGGACATCGCCCGACCCCGATCTGTGAGAATCACTTGGTCCTGGGGGAATGTTACGTCCCCAGTCCAAAGGCAGACTCGGTGGGACATCGCCCGACCCCGATCTGTGAGAATCACTTGGTCCTGGGGGAATGTTACGTCCCCAGTCCAAAGACTGACTCGGTGGGACATCGCCCGACCCCGATCTGTGAGAATCACTTGGTCCTGGGGGAATGTTACGTCCCCGGTCCAAAGGCAGACTCGGTGGGACATCGCCCGACCCCGATCTGTGAGAATCACTTGGTCCTGGGGGAATGTTACGTCCCCAGTCCAAAGACAGACTCGGTGGGACATCGCCCGACCCCGATCTGTGAGAATCACTTGGTCCTGGGGGAATGTTACGTCCCCAGTCCAAAGGCAGACTCGGTGGGACATCGCCCGACCCCGATCTGTGAGAATCACTTGGTCCTGGGGGAATGTTACGTCCCCAGTCCAAAGGCAGGCTCGGTGGGACATCGCCCGACCCCGAGCTGTTTATCTTAGTGGCCTCGGCGGAACGAAATCCAGCCCCGAGCTGAAATTTTTTTTTTTTTTTTTCAAAGGATTTTGCCTGGCAATGAATTTTTATTCATGCTTGGGGCGTGCTGCCTTTTTACAACAGTTGTTCCTATTCGGTGTTTTGCCCGTTTTTTGCAAAAAAGAAAATAGAAGAAAGGAAAGTTAGATTTTTACGGGAAGTACTTTCTTAACATTTCGGCGTTCCATGGTTTCTTCAACCTCGTGCCGTCCAGATGTTCTAGTATGTAGGCCCCTGGTCTTACTACTTCGGTGATTTTGTAGGGTCCTTCCCATTTGGCACCTAACGACCCTTCTTCTGGTCGCCGGGTGTTCAGAGTCACTTTTCTTAGCACTAGATCGCCTGTTAGAAAGGAGCGGGTCCGAACTCTCCTATTGTAGAAGCGGGACATTCTCTGTTGGTAGATTGCTGCTCTTACTGCTGACTGTTCTCTTCTTTCTTCGATCAGGTCGAGGTGGTTTTTGATAAGTTCTTCGTTCCGCTCGTTCTCGAAGTGGCGGACCCTGTGGTTGATATTCCGATCTCTGCTGGGATGACGGCCTCACATCCGTATGATAGGGAGAAAGGTGTCTCTTCGGTTGAATCCTTGAAGGTCGTCCGTGTGCCCACAGTACTTCCGGTAGCTCTCCTCGACCCATAGGCTTTTGCTTGACCCGAGTCGAGCTTTCAGGTTTGACTTGATGGTTTTATTGGTGGCTTCAACCTGCCCGTTTGACTTGGGATGGGCTGGCGAGGCGAATTTCAAAGTTATCTGGAGGTCTTCACAAAGTTTCCTGAATCCCCTGCTGTCGAATTGCTTTCCGTTGTCGGTGATGATTGCTTGGGGGATTCCGAACCGACAGATTATATTTCTTTTCAGGAACTCCGTGGCCTTCTTTTCCGAGATGGTGGATAATGGCTCTGCCTCTACCCATTTGGTAAAGTAGTCTATGGCCACGATTGCATATTTTGCCTGACCTCGTCCTTTCGGCATCGGCCCTATGATGTCTAGCCCCCATTGTGCGAAGGGCCAGGGGCTGGATATGGTGGTCAGCTGCTCTGCCGGTTGATGGTAGAGGTTGGCATTTTTCTGGCAACCTTCGCATTTCCGCGCTATCTCACGCCATCCTGGTGCATGGTTGGCCAGTAAAACCCTTGCCTCAAGGCTTTGAAGGCGATTGATCTTCCCCCGGCGTGGCTTCCGCAGATGCCTGCGTGAATCTCCCTGAGCACGTAGTCTGCTTCTTCTGGTGCTAAGCATCTTAGGAGGGGTACGGTGTATCCTCTCCGGTAGAGTACTCCTTCAATCAGGGAAAACTTGGTACTCTTGAACTTCAACTTCCTGGCCTCCTTTTTATCTTTAGGGGTTTCTCCTGTTTCCAGATATCTCCTGATCGGCTGCATCCATGAATCTTTGTCTTCTTCTTCTAGTACATCCACCTCTATCTCCCCTATGCTTCTGTCTCGGAGGTATATAAGAGGGATTATCCTGGGGTTTTCCGTCCTCATTGAAGAGGCGAGTCGGGCTAGGGAATCTGCTTCGCAGTTGTCTTCTCGTCCGACCTGTTCGAAGAGTACGTTTCCCACTTTCTCCACCCATTTCTTCACTTCGGCTAGGTAAGCTACCATGGCTGGTTCTTTAGCTTGAAAATCCCCTTTCAGCTGTTGTATTGCTAGCTGAGAATCACTTCTGATCACTACATTGTGGACCCCTACTACCGTACATAGCCTTAGTCCGGCCAGTATTGCCTCGTACTCTGCTTCATTGTTTGTAGTTTTGAAGGCGAATTTGAGGGCGAGCAGTATTTCTTCTCCCTTTTCACTTTTTAGTGCTACCCCTGCTCCGTAGCCGTGCGAACTTGCGGATCCGTCTACAGACATTTCCCACCTGTCTTCTTCCACGGCCAAGACCTGTGGTTCTGTGAGTTCTGCTATGAAGTCCGCTAAGGCCTGCCCTTTTATCGCTGTTCTTGGGAGGTAGGAGATGTCATGCTCACTTATTTCTACTGACCATTTCATCAGTCTCCCTGAGGCCTATGGTTTCTGCAAGATTTGTCTCAGGGGATAATCCGTGTATACCTTGATAGGATGGGCTTGAAAGTAGGGTCGTAACTTCCGTGCCGCAGTGATCAGGGATAGGGCAATGAGTTCGTGCACGGGGTATCGTGTTTCTGCGTCCAGCAGGGCTTTACTGACGTAGTAAACCGGTTTCTGGACATGGTCGGTCTCTTGTACCAGTGCCGAGCTTACTGCGTGTTTTGAGACGGCCATGTATAGATACAGTGTCTCCCCTGGGGGGTTTGGCTAGGAGAGGGGGCTGTGCCAAGTATTGTTTTAGGTGCTGGAAGGCTTCTTCGCACTCAGGTGTCCAGTCGACCCCTTTTTGAGCTTTTTTGATGACTTTGAAGAAAGGATGGCACTTGTCGGTTGCTCACGAGATGAATCGGTTGAGTGCGGCGATTCTTCCTGTAAGGCTTTGTACTTCCTTAACTGTTCGGGGCGATTTCAGGTCTAGCACGCTTGTATCTTTTGCGGGTTCGCTTCAATACCTCGTGAACTCACCATGTAGCCCAGAAATTTTCCTGAGGCTACCCCGAATGCACACTTCTCTGGATTGAGCTTTAAACTGTGTTTCCTCAGGAGTTCGAAAGTTTTCTTCAGGTCGGCCACATGGTCTCTTGGTTCTCCGGACATTGTTATCATGTCGTCGACATATACCAGCATGGTTGTGCGATGAGTGGTTTGAAGATTTTGTTCACCAGTCTCTGGAAAGTCGCCCCTGCATTCTTCAATCCGAAAGGCATCACTTTATAACATACACACAGCCCTTGGTCAGTGATAAAGGTGGTCTTCTCCTCGTCCGCAGGGTGCATCTTGACTTGATTGTATCCCGAGAAAGCGTCCATGAAGCTTAGCAGCCCTTGGCAGGCTGTTGTGTCTACCAGTTGGTCTATATTTGGGAGGGGAAAGCTGTCTTTTGGACATGCTTTGTTGAGGTCGGTGAAATCTACGCACATTCTCCACTTTCCATTAGATTTTTTCACCAATACTACGTTGGACACCCATACTGGGTATTTTACTTCCCGGATGAAACCCGCCTTCAGTAATTTTTCCACCTCGGTTGCTATTGCTCTCCGCACCGCTCCTGGTTGAATATTCTCATCTTCTGTTTTACTGGTTTGTGTAATGGGTTCACTGCTAAGCGATGACTTATGAATTTTGGGTCGATTCCGGGCATGTCATCGTGTCCCCATGCAAAAACGTCGGGGTATTCTTGTAGACATTCCAACAAGTCTTTTCTTAGGGCCTCGTCTAGACTTCCCCCTATTCTTATGCTTTTCTTTGGCCCAAATAGCTTTATTTCTTCTAATTCTTCGGCTGCTCCGAGCCGTGCAGCTTTATCGGGCCGAGGAAAAGGGTCTTTCCTCGTGTTCTTGTCGTCCTCGTCTTTCTGTCTCTTCTTGGTGCCCTTTTCCACGCAGAGGGTCTCTCGCGAGTAAGTGGCAAAACAGCTGCGGGCTATCTTCTGGCTTCCGCATATGATCCCGATCCCTTCCCGTGTGGGGAACTTCAATTTCAAGTAATAACAGGACATTGCGGCCATGGTTTTCATCATGAAGGGGCGGCCGACAATGAATTGATAACTGCTCATGCAGTCTACCACAGTGAAGTTTATCATGGTTGTTCGGGTTTTGGGGGCGGCTCCGATCGTCATTGCTAGTTGAATTCTTCCCAGCGGGACGATCGTTGATCCCCCGAAACCGTACATGGGGGTGATGTCTTTGGTTAGAGCTGTGCATTCTACCCCCAGGCTCTCCAAAGTTTCTTTGGAAATTATGCTCCCGGGGTCCACCAAGATTCTGTCCACTTCTGTGCCGCCGATTATTGCTTTGATTATTAGTGCGTCGTCATGGGGGAAACTCACCCCCTGGGCGTCTTCATCGGTGAACATAATGGGTGTCGACCGATTTCCTCGTAGGTTTGGGATTTTTTCTGTTTTCAGCACCTTTGTCCCCCGTGCTCGGCTGTAATTCTTTCTCGACTGGTTAGAGTCCCCGGCCAGCGTTGCCCTTCCTGCGATGACGTTCACCTCTCGATTCCTTGCCCTTTGTCTGGCGGCCATGATCTTGTGGTCGATGTAATTGTTCAGGTACCCGTTCCGGCCAGGTCCATTTCTTTTCTTCCCCAGGTCCTTGCTTCATTCATCGGTTGTGTGCCCTTTTAGATTGTGGTGCAGGCAGTATGATCTTTTATTTTTTCTGTCTGGGGAAACCTCCGGAGGTCGGGCTCTATTAGAGGCCTTTCTCCGTATCTCCATGATGATTTCCCCTGGTGGCTTGCTTAGGGGAATATACGCTTCCTCTCGGACCACATGGTTTACTTGAGTTGCGGCCCTTTGCCTTGATCCTTTTGTGCCATTGGTTTGAACTCTCTGGGTCTTGGATTGAACTTCCGGAATTCTCTCTCCGGTCGCCGGTGGTCTTCTCTCCTGGTTACCCTTTCTCTGGCGGTTGTCCCTCTCCGGGATACTTTTTCCTCGCTTTCTAGTAGGACGTACTTCCTGGCTACCTCTAGTGCAGTAGCGTAGTCTGGTGTCTCGTGGATCCTCAGGTGGGTCCACAGTTTCCCGACCCTTAGGGCCCCTTTCAGACTTTCCAGGGCTTCTTGGGATTTGTACCATCCGACCTCGAGTACAGTGTTGTGATACCTTTCAATGAAGCTTTTCAGTGTTTCGTCGTCTCCTTGTTTCATGAGCCGTAGTTCTCCTATTGTTTTTTTAGGGGTGCAGGCTCCTTTGAAATGCCGGATAAACGACTTCTTAAGTTGGGAGAAGCTCTGAATGCTCCTCGGGGCCAGTTTCTATACCATAGGATGGCAGGCCCCCCTAAAGTTAAGGGAAATACTTTGCATATGGCGTCGCCCGTTACTCCCTGTACTTCCATCAGGAGGACAAAGTTTTCGATGTGGGATTTTGGGTCGGAGTGGCCTTTGTATGGTGCCATGGTCGGCATGTTAAATCGCTTCGGAAACTGTGCTGCCTTTTTTCTTCCGTAAGGGGAGACCCTCTTCCTCGCCTCGGGTGTCTCCCGCCCCGATCTTGAGGCCTTCTCCCCATCTGGTCATCTCTTTTCTCAACCAAGATTTTATTTCACGGGTTGTGCCCCCGTGTCGCCTTCTATGTCCTTCTGTTCGCCTGTCGCCCCGGGCATGGCGTTCTTAAACCCAGAGGTCTCATGTACGTCTTCGTTATACTTTCTATCCTCCCTCTCGGAGTTGTAAAAACTGTCGGAGGAGGGGTCGGGTGATTTTTCCTCCTCTTCTTCTTCCATGTGTCTTCTGATCTTCCTACCACCGCAGATCTTATCCCATAGGGGCCTCTCTTTCTGGGTCCCTCGTCTTTGCTTACATCTACTACTATTTTCCCTCTTTCCCCTCTTTCCTCTTTGTCCGGTCTCGGTTTCAGTTTTCTCGTTGTTTGCTCCTTCCATTCTTTCTAGTCGATCCATCATAGACCTCATGCCATCTTCCATTTTTTTCATCCAGTCCATTGCCGGACCTCCTGGTTGGTGATTTCCGTCCTCCGCCATTTGTCTTATCACGTGAACTGCTTTTTGTGAAGTTCCCCATAGACGGCGCCAACTGTTGACGGCAGATTTTGGTCTCAGGGTAATATTGGAATATTACCTCCGAGGAATCCTCCTCCTCCAACTGTGAATTTGTTTTACGGGGGACCAAAGCAAACTTAGCGGAAAACAAGAAAATACGCCAATCAGACAAGGTAATTTAACGTGGTTCGGCGGATTTTGGGATCCGACCTATGTCCACGGGCAAGAACAGGGTGGTGCTTTTTTATTACTCAAATACACTCCTCGGGTCTCTTCTTTGCTTTTACAAATCAGAGCTCTATGATTCTAATCTCTCACTCTTGTGATGATTTTCAGATGTCTTTTACACATGCTCTACCCTCCTATTTATAATAATACAGAAATCAGATTCCTATTTGCATAAGAAATCCTATTTGGACTCAATCTTCTCTTCTTGTAGGGTTTCCTGATCCGGTGCTGCCTTCTTCTTCCGTATTCCCTTTTGGATTCTGACTCCTTCTCCTTGCGAGAGTAGGATATCTTTCTTATCTTATCCATAAGAATGAGGTGCTTTTGTCTTGAACACGGCCCGTTGTCTGGTCGGTCTTAATGAGGTCGGCCATGACAATCTTTTATGCTGAGAGCGTCCCTGCCGACCTCTATAGTGCTCGGTCATCTGAACCAAAGTGGTCGGTCTTCACATGAACTGGTCGGGTCGGCTACATGATCTCGACCTAGACAGAGAATTTACCCTTTTGTCCTTGTCGTGCTGTCTTAAATGTTGTAGCGCCTGAAAACACCATCAACAAGCTTAATGAAGACATCAATCCTACAAAGGTTATTCATCTGAGCATGACTCATTCAAACCTGGCGTTAGCACGAGAAGAGTAAATATAATCTCATCTTTAATTATTAGACGGATATCAAATATTTGATATTAATATTTGTTGTGATAAAACACACACAATAGAGGAGATGTGAGAGGAAAACTTTCTTTTTTACACCACAAAAGAATTACAAAGCTATACAAAAATTTTACAAAAAACCTCTCAACCCTCTTTACTCTATATTCTCTCTATTTTGATATATCTAACAATGGTCCTCGATGCTCAAATTTATAGTGCCAAAACCGTGTGAACAGTGTCACACGGTTTGGCCAACTTGTTTCCAGCAGCTTCACACGTCTCTCTCTGCTTTCGGCGCCCCTGCTTACAGCTACATGCATGACTTTGTTCATGCTTTCGACGCTTGTGTAACAAGCTGTTTTCAACAAATCTCCCCCTCGGTGAAGATTTCCCCAAAATATGAGCTGACCATCAATCATCCAAACCGGATCCTCCAAAAAGGATCTACCTCTGGCTGCATCTGTATGACTGCCTACGTACCCTGAGTCGGGATCAAGCCAATCGTAGTTCTCTGAATCTCCCTACCTGGCTATATGGAGAGTTTTGTCATCCCGGCTATGGCACGACAAATTTCAAGCTTCTCCTTCAGTAAAACCTTGGTGAACATATCGGCACCGTTTTTGTCGGTGTGAATTTTCCTGAGTTCTAACAGCTTTAAGCTCAGGACGTCCCGTATCCAGTGATACCTCACATCGATATGTTTTGACATCGAGTGAAATGTGAAATTTTTACCGAAATAGATAACACTCTGGCTATCGCAGTACAATGTATACTTCTCCTACTTGAAACCTAATTCCTGGACGAATGTCTTCATCCACAGCAATTCCTTGCAAGCTTCTATAACTGTAATGAATTCTGCCTCTGTTGTAGAAAGTGCAACACATCTCTGCAACCTTGACTGTCATGCCACAGCTCCTCCTGATAGAGTAATCAGATACCCCGAAGTAGACTTTCGGGTATCCACATCTCCTGTCATATCTGAATCAGTGTAGCCTATCAACAATGGTTCGCTGCTTCCAAAACATAGCCTCATTTTAGATGTGCCTCGAAGATACCGCGTGATCCATTTGATCGCATTCCAGTGTTCCCTTCCTGGGTTTGACATAAATCGGCTGACCAATCCAACAGCGTGTGATAAGTCTGGACTCGTGCACACCATGGCATACATAAGACTTATCACTGCTGAGGTGTATGGAACCTGTTTCATTTCCTCATTTTTGTCTCAGTAGAAGGACTCTGTTGTGTACTCAATCTAAAGTGGATAGTAAGATGAGTGCTAACCGCTTTAGCCTTGTCCATCTGGAACCTCTGAAGTACCTTCTCGATGTACTCTTCATGTGACAAGTATAATTTCTTGGCTTTTCGATCACGGTCGATCCTGATGCCAAGAATCTGTTTAGCTGGCCCTAAGTCTTTCATCTCAAAAAACTTACTCAGTTGTTGCTTCAAATTATCAATCCTCGATTGATTCCGGTCAACTATCAACATATCATCTACATACAACAGTAAGATGATAAAGTTATCGTCAGAAAATTTCTGAACGAAAACACAATGGTCTGAAGTGGTCTTTTTGTATCATTGCTCCCTTATAACTGACTCAAACTTCACGTACCACTGTCTCGGTGCCTGTTTCAAACCGTAGAGGCTTTTCCTGAGTCTACACACATAGTCCTCTTTCCCTCTGACTCTGAAGCCTTCTGGTTGCTCAATGTAAATTTCTTCTTCCAGATCTTTGTGAAAAAATGCGGTCTTGACATCCATATGCTCGATCTCCAAATCAAGACTTGCTGCTAAGCTGAGTACCACTCTAATGGATGACATATTCACAACTGGAGAGAAGATTTCATAAAAGTCAATGCTTTTTCTCTGATTGAATCCCTTGACGACTAGCCTAGCTTTGTATCGGGGGTTGTGAAATGTGTTCATGTTGCTTCACCATGTACACTCATTTGTTCTTCAAAGCCCGTTTGCCTCTTGGCAATTTCACCAACTCAAAAGTGTGATTGTCATGCAAATATTTCATCTCATCCTGCATGGCTTCCTCCCACTTTTCCTTGTCATCTGTTTCCACAGCCTCTTTGTAGCTCTCGGGTTCTCCCCTGTCAGTAAGTGTGATTGTCATGCAAAGATTTCATCTCATCATGCATGGCTTCCTCCCACTTTTCCTTGTCATTTGTTTCCACAGCCTCCTTGTAGCTCTCGGGTTCTCCCTCATCAGTAAGCAGCACATACTCATATGCAGAGTATCTCGTTGAAGGTCATCTTTCTCTGTCAGACCTTCTCTGTGGAACCGTTGGTGTAGCTTCTGGTACTGGTGGCTGATCATGATCATCATCTCTGGGAGCTTCATCACCTGTACCCTCATGTCTAAGAACCTCATCTCCAACTCGTACTGGCACCGGTGTATGAGGTTCTGGATTCACATCTCTATATTGCTGGGCCATTGTCTTTAATTCCTTCCGGATATCTTCTATAGTCTGATCTTCAACAAAGACAACATCTCGGCTTCTGACAATCTTCTTCTCAACATGATCATACAATTTGTAGCCGAAATCATCCTGACCATAGCCAATAAAGACATATTGTCGCGTCTTTGCATCAAGCTTGGATCTCTCGTCCTTTGGGATGTGTACAAATGCTTTGCACCCAAAGACATGCAAGTGTTCGTATGACAATTCTTTACCTGTCCAAACTTGGTTAGGAACATTACCTTTCAGTGCGACAGCTGGGGACATGTTCAAAACATGTACGGTTGTGTTGAGTACCTCCCCCCAGAATGTCTTCGGTAGCTTGGCTTGTGAAAGTAAGCTTCTGACCCTTTCGCACAAGGTTATGTTCATCCTCTCAGCTAGGCCATTTAGCTGAAGTGTCTTGGGAGGTGTCGTTTGATGTCTGATTCCTTGCGTCTTGCAGTACTGATCAAACGGACCTCTGTATTCTCCACTGTTATCTGTTCTGATGCATTTGAGTTTCTTGCTGGTTTCTCTCTCCACCAGGGCGTGAAACTCTTTGAACACTCCCACAACTTGATCTTTTTTCTCTTCAAGGTGTATGCCCATGTCTTCCTTAAATAATCGTCTATGAATGTCACAAAATAAAGTGACCCACCAAGTTTTCTAGTCTGTATTGGACCACATACATCTGAATGTATGAGGTCAAATACCTTCGGTTTCTGTTGAGGCGGGGAACTCTGGAAGGACACCCTGTTCTGTTTTCCAGCCATGCAATGTTCACACTTTCGTAATTGTGAGTTCTTCAATTTGGGAAGAACATTTCGCCTGCGTAGTATTTACATCCCCGTTTGACTCATGTGACCGAGCTTTTTATGCCATAACTCGACCGCCTCATTATTGTTGACTGTATTTATGCTACTATTGGAAATCTTAGCATGCATCAAATACAGAGTTGAATCTTTCTTACCTTTTGCCACTACCATTGATCCTTTAGTGAGCTTCCAGGTTCCGTCAATAAAGGTGCTGCAGAAACATTCATCATCCAGCTTGCCTGTTGAGATCAGGTTTAACCGGTTGTCTGGGATGTGCTTGACTTCCTTCAACACTAGCATTGTCCCGTTGTCTGTTTCAAGGCAGATGTCTCTAATACCGACGGCTTTGGACTGGCCGTCATTCCCCATCCTTACAGCACCGTAGTCTCCTGGTGTGTAAGATGAAAAAAAGTCTATGCGAGATGTGGCGTGTATAGAGGCGCTACTATCTATCACCCAACTGGTCTCGTGGCTGGCAAGATTCACAACATCTTCTTCATACATAATGCAGAATTCTTTGGAGGTTTTGTCAGTGGTAGTAACAACTCTTTGATTAGAGTCACCATCTCTTCTGTTGTCTCTGGACTGCTCGTTCTTCAGCTTGTAGCAGTCCCTCTTCATATGGCTTTTCTTCTTGCAGTGGAAACATTCAATTTCCCTTGTTCTTGATTTCCCCCGGTTTTTGTTTCATTTACCTGGGCCTCGACTTTTACTCCTCTCTCTTCTGGTGTTCTTCTCAGTCACTAGAGCTTCTGAGGTTGAGGCTGATGCTGACTCCTGCATTCTCGTCCTCTTTTCTTCCTCGAAGATCATGGTTTTCACCATCTCCATAGTGACTTTCCCATCTGTGGCTGAATTTATCACCGTAGATCTGAATATTTCCCAAGATTCTGGTAACGTATTAATGATTATTAAGCCATTTACCTCATCACCGAAGTCTATGCCCAATCCAGACAATTATTTCATTATTCCAAGGAAATCGTTGATATGGTCCGCCACAGCTGTACCTTTCTGGTATTTCAACCCTATCATCTTCTTGATGCAGTACAGCTTGTTGTTGCCAGTCTTTGCTCGAAAAAGCTCCTCCAGCTTTCTCCATAAGACACGTGCATTTGTATCTTCACTAACATGGTTCACGATACTGTTGTCGATCCACTAACGAATAGTACTGCATGTTTTCTGGTGAAGATTCTTCCACTTTTCATCGGTCATTCCTTCTGGTTTCTCCTCCAGAAATACCGACCCATCATAATCATTCACATATATAAGGTCTTTCATCATTCATCTCCATGTGAAATAATTGGTACTAGTCAACAAAATCATTTTTCCGACTCCCTCATCCATCATAAAAATTCTAAGCAGAATTTCAAAAAACGGACTCACCGTTGCGTCCGGAATGGTAAAAAATGGTGGAAATGACAATTCGTTTGTCAAAATCCGCCACAGGGACCAAATTGCAAATTTCAGAAATTAGAGGGGTCAAAGTGAAATTTCCGAAAGTTCAGGGGCTAAAATATAATTTTGGAAAAGTATAGGGACCTTTCTGAAAATTACCAAATTTTTTATGACGTGGCAGACACGTGGCGTTGACGTGGCACTGACTGGATGACACGTGACTGCTGACTGGCGGCGTGTGGGATTGTTCTGTGAGGCGCGTGAGGTGCCGGGACCTCCGATCGATCACCGGAAAATACCACCGTGATCGTCTCGACGTGAAAAGTCCGATGGTATGCTCAAAATCGATTTTCGACAACTTTCGTCGGAACCGATTTTCCGAATCGAACCTCTGTTTCTGAGTTTCGGGATCCCACCGTGGAACCTTAGCTCCTGATACCACTTGTTGTGATAAAACACACACAATAGAGGAGATGTGAGAGGAAAACTCTTCTTTTATTATACCACAAAAGAATTATAAAGCTTATACAAAAACTTTACAAAAATCCTCTCAACTCTCTATTTTGGGATATCTAACAATGGTCCTCAATGCTCAAATTTATAGTGTCAAAACCGTGTGAACAGTGTCACATGATTTGGCCAACTTGTTTCCAGCAACTTATAACAGTGATGTAGAATTTTAAAAAATAGCTGAAAATTTTATCATTAATTAGAGTTATATTGATCGATTTTGAAGATATGGGTTTATGATAATTGATTATATTTACATTTTCAGAAATTTTGAGTTACAAATTATTGGAATTTATAATTTATTTGCTTATGTTCCACAATGATTAATTTTGAGTTGCGATTTCTAGTCACATAGGAAGTTTCTCTATCGGTGTTAGATGATCGTCATGATGGACCTGGTGTTTGATTTTGTGCATATGGTAAAATGAGGTTTATGTGACTATAACTTGTTGAATCGTTGTTTTTTGGTTATCTTAGAGGCTACGACAAAGAGCAAAGTGGCGACGTTGAATGAGAAGCTTGATACACTAGAGCGTCGTTTAGAATTGCTTGAAGTCCAAGTGGGAACTGCATCAGCCAACCCGCATCTTTTCAGTACTTGATATTCTCTAGATCTTGGGATTGGAGAAAACTAGCTCCCATGTAACCACTCTGTTCTCTGTGATATGAATAGATTTATTGGTCCTGTATTCCAATATATTACAAATGTATTCTTGTATTTGACATAATTGAGTTTATTTATATTTCAAATAGAAGAAAATTCTTCTTATCGCGTTACTGAATTGTGTATGTATATTACAAGTTTTTTGCTTTATGCTGTGTGTAGGGTCTTCAATCAATTGCTTGGATCTTTGATTTTGACAAACCAATATGTTAAGAGAGGAACTTGAAATTTGAATGACATGGATGCTTGATCGTGATATGTACATGATATGATCTACTTAATAAAACCTTGTTGTAGTGACGCGGTCTAGTCTAGCCTCAGAAAATGTCTTTAGTATCATTATGGTTTAATAATTTCCTATATAATATTAGTGTTTTTGCAATTTTTTTTCCGAGTATGTCTGCAGCCTTTTATATTTTTCTTTTTAAGTAAATACCCTATATATAATTAAGTTATTGTTACATTGACATCTTCAAAATAGTAATTTGAGTTAGAGACGTGTGTTATAAAGAAAAACAAATTAACTTTGTGGAGGAAAATGAAAATATTAGGGGCTGAAATATTATTAATGCTTTATTTATGTTGAAAAAAGCATGTCAGTATATTACAACATTATCACTACACTAGTATTGGAAAGTTACTAAATGGCCACAATATATGTATACAAAGTATGTTGATGGTGTTTTTAGGCACTATGGTATTTAAGACAGCACGACATGGGCAAAAATGTAATTTTTTTCCTTGGTCAAGATCATTAATACCGACCTGACCACATGAGTGAGTGGCCGAGAACTTTATGATCCGATAACCGACCACTTTGGTTCGGAATGACTGATGAGCGGAAAATATATCAATATTTACCGCCCCTTTTACTTAATATTTGTTGTTTTCTTTTCTCGGGTTTGATGAACGTTTTGATGTGTTTTAGTTTATTTTGCAGATAAAATAATATCGGGTCTTAATGAAATCATTTAGGACGAAATGTGGATCAAATAAGGGCAATTATTGGACTTGATATATTAATTTTGAAGATTGGAAATTTGAAAGGGCGTTTTGACGAAGTGCAGTTTTGGAAATTCCAGTTTTGTGCATCTGTCGTATTTTGGGCATAACTTTTTACTCAGATATCGGATTGAGCTGATTCAAGTTCCAGATTAAAGAAGACTCAAAGATCTACAACTTTGAAAGAAAAATATTTTCGAATTCTGATGATTTCATGACCGAAATTGATGAACCATCCAGAAGTGTGTGGAGTGTAATTATTAAAAGTCATTATCAATCATTTTCAAAGCAAAATATTAATTAATTAATAATTAATAAAAATTATCAAATCAACACCAAACAAGATAAGCAATTAATGGAGCAATTATGGATTTGGTGGAGTAATTAGTGGAGAAATTAATAATGGATTTGGTGGAGAATTTGATGGATGATTTGATGTTGGCAAAATTTTGCCTATAAATACCAAGCCATTTCATTTGTAAAATTCATACTTTCTTCCTTGAAATTCTTAATGAATAAATAAGAAGATTGTATCTAGTTTGTTTATTTTTAGTTTTCAGTAATTAATTTTCAGTTTCGCACTTTCTTTTATTTACTTTTCAGTTTTTACTTTCCGCAATTTACTTTTACTCACAATACTTTTCTTTCTTTAATTTTTCAGTTTTTACTTTTCAGTAATGAGGAGTAATTTCCCAAGCTAGGGTGAAAGGTAATTCTTTTACTATTACTATTTAGATTCTCTAATCTTAAAAATATATTCACTATTTAAAATACTGATTAATAAAGGATACCGCTATATGGTCGGTTGGCAATTCAATTTAATCTGGTTTAAACCTGACTAATCAAGGATACCGCCAGATTGGTCGGTTGGTAAATTTATTTTGGTACCCCGCCTTTATGGCTGGATTATGGACAAATATTACCGCCTATATGGCTGGTTGGACTTAATTTGACTTAATCAGGATACCGCCAGATTGGTCGGTTGGTAAAATAATATCACAAGTTTATATATTATTTTATGGGAGATATCTAAATTAGTAGTAGTAAAAGTAATTCCTTTTACCTTAGCATTTTATTTTATTGTAATTTACTTTTTTCAGCTTTTACTTTACCGCAATTACTTTCAAGCATTTTCTTTTATGTCTTTTACTTTTAGTTTTTATTAGCCCTAGTTATGTGTGGTAACTAAATTAGTTATCTGGGGTTGTGATGAAATCCAATATCACCGTTTTATAAGGGTTAGATTATAGCTTGGGTAATATAAAGTTTATTTTTATTGTGTCTTAACTTAATGCTTTTTCATTAACTGGCCATTAATAAAATTGATCTGGTAAATCTAAAATGAACTAGACATAGGGATTTTAGGTTTCAGCCTTAGACTCAATAGCCCACGATCTTCCTTGAGGATAGATAACCCTTTAATAGATTTCCTTACAGGATAGGAATATACCTGTTGGGCGGGGGTAGCCATAATTGGAACTTAAACTTAATGAATCCAGATAATTTGGTTGACATAGACATATGGTTCAATTGGGTTAAACTGGGTATTTGTGTCTGACCATCGACAGAGGCTTACACATAATTTAGTGTTCCAGGTTAATAAATCAATATATTACCCAACTTTAAGATAACCACTTCATCTTTAAAATGATATTGGAAGAAATCACAACCCTAGATAGTTTTTAATATTGAATTTTCTTAAAACCTATTTTCGACAATTTTATTTACTTGCTTTTAAATTTAGAATCGTCACCATTTCAAATCAATCAATCAACTTGTTAGATATTAGTAATCATTTGACCTCATAAAATTAATAGTTTAGATATTAAGTCCTCGTGGGATCGATATTTTTATACTACTTGAACGATACGTGCGCTTGCGTTATACGTGTGTGTTTACGCCGGTCAAGTTTTTGGCGCCGTTGCCGGGGACTTATTTATCTTTCACTATTAATTTAGGGGTTAGATACGTTACTTGTATCTAATTTCTTTTTACTTATTGTTTTTGTTTTCTTGTGTTTCAGGTTCTCAGAAACTACATGAGACGAACCAGAAGCTTTGAACTCCGATCGCTTGACCCAGAAATTGAAAGAACCATCAGACAGTTGAGAAGGGAAAGGCGAGAAGGCCAAGAAGCTTTAGTCAACATGGAACCTGAACCTTTGAACGTTGCACCACCAATTCCCATTCGAGACAGAACCATTCCGGTGATTGACAGACTCATTTCTTGCATTGTACTTCCTCCCTTACCAGCAAATGCATGTGACATCAAAACATGCATTCAGATGATTCAGCACTCAGTTCAGTTTGGGGGGAATGCAACTGAAGATCCGAATTCCCACATCAGCAACTTCCTGGAAGTTTGCGGCACTTTTAATTACAACCGAGAAGCGGAAGAAGCAATGAGACTGCGAGTTTTTCCATACTCCTTGAAGGACAGAGCTAAAGCTTGGCTACATTCACTACCACCAGGTTCTATCACAACTTGGAACACTTTAGCCACCAAATTTCTTGCAAAGTACTTTCCACCAGCCAGAACCGGAAAGCTGAGGAATGACATCACATCCTTTGTACAACAAGATTCAGAATCCCTCTGCGAAGCTTGGGAAAGGTACAAAGATTTGCTCCGGAAATGTCCTCACCATGAGATTCCAAAATGGCTTCAAGTTCAAACATTCTATAATGGACTTTCTGGAATAATGAGAACCACAATCGATGCTGCTGCTGGAGGAGCCTTGATGGCAAAATGAGAAGATCAAGCCTGGGACCTAATCGAAGAAATGGCCAACAACAATTCCTTGTGGCCAACAGAAAGGAGCATGATCCAAAGAATTGCAGGAATTTATGAAGTTGGAGCAAACACAGCAGTGAATACCAGGCTGGATCAGATATGCAAATGTCTAGAAACACTTAGCACGCAAGTTGTGAACATCACTGGATCCACAAGTTCACCATATGGAGGAGCACCAGAACCTAAACAACATGAAGAAACGGTGAATTATGTCAACAATTTCAACAGACAGGGGAACAATCCATATTCCAACACCTACAACCCAGGGTGGAGGAATCATCCTAATTTAGCATGGAGCAACAATTCAGGCCAACATCAAAACTATCCACCACCTGGATTCCACCAGCAGAACAAAGGCCAGGAGCATGAAAAAGAACCAGAAATGAAAGAATGGTTTGCAGAGATGTTCAAAAAGCAAGAAGCAAAATACGATGCTATGTTTCAATCCCAAGCAACATTAATTCAAAGTCAATATGCTTCTATTAAAGCACTGGAGAATCAAATGGGACAACTGGCAAATGCTCAGAGTTACAGACCGCCAGGTACCCTTCCTAGCAACACAGAGCCAAATCCAAGGAACATGGAGAAGGAGCAATGTCATGCCATCATGTTAAAGAGCGGTACTGAAATCAACAAAGATGTTGGAGTCAATTCAACTGCTGAGGAAGTTCCAAAAGAAACAAAACAACAAATGGAGGAAAAAGAAGCAAAGGAAAAAGAACAGATCACTCCACCTCCACCTTTTCCTCACGTCTTCAGAAGAACAAATTGGACAAGCAATTTTCCCGGTTCCTGGAAATATTCAAAAAGCTGCATATCAACATTCCATTTGCAGAAGCGTTGGAACAAATGCCCACCTATGCCAAATTCATGAAAGATATTCTTTCACGAAAACGGAGATTGGGAGATTACGAGACAGTAGCATTAACAGAAGAATGCAGTGCCATCATTCAGAGGAAACTTCCCCCAAAGTTGAAAGATCCTGGCAGTTTCACTGTTCCTTGCGTCATAGGAGAACATAACTTTGGTAAGGCTTTATGTGATTTAGGTGCTAGTGTTAACTTGATGCCTTTTTCTATTTTCAGGAAATTACAGATTGGAGAAACAATGCCAACTTCAGTCTCACTGCAACTTGCTGATAGAACGCTCGTATTTCCAAGAGGTGTAGTTGAGGATGTGCTGGTCAAGGTTGACAAATTCATTTTCCCAGCAGATTTTATTGTCCTTGATATGGAGGAAGACGCAGACGTGCCAATCATCCTTGGGAGACCATTCTTGGCTACAGGTCGAACCATTATTGATGTACAAAAAGGAGAACTAACCATGAGGGTACAAGACCAAGAAGTAACATTCAATGTTTTCAAGGCCATGAATTTCCCAGATGATGAAAAGAAGGAGGAATGTTTCAAACTCGATGTGATACACAGTACCATTCAGAACTCTGATGAAAGACAAAGTTCTACTGACAAACTTAAAACATGTCAATTGCCTGTGGAGCCTAAAGATAAAACATCTTTTGCACTGAAAGAGCCAATTCTTGCTCTACAAGCAACAGAAGAGAAAAAGTTCCACCAGCTCAACGAATTGGAGGAATTTCACAATCAGCCTTTTGAAGATGCCAAATTGTACAAAGAAAAAGGCAAGAAAAGACATGATGAGAAGTTAGTGCGCATACAACTGGAACCAGGGCAGAAGGTACTGTTAAACAAATCAAGGGTGAAATTCTTCCCATGGAAGCCAAAATCACGGTGGTCAGGTCCATTTGTGATCACCAAAGTTTTACCAAATAGAGCCGTTGAGATACATGATCCTGACGCTAACAAAACTTTCAAGGTTAAAAACAAGCGTGTCAAGCACTACTGGGGAGAATCATTTGAGCGACAAAAAGAAAGTGTTACACTTTCAGATCCAGCTTAACGTTCGAGAAGCCAAGTCTGGCTGACGACTTTAAACTTAGCGCTAGCAGGGAGGCAACCCATGCAATTTGTGTATATATTATGATTTGGTGTGTTTTATTTTTGTGTGTTTAATTTTTGCAGGATTAGTCATTTTAAAATGGAAGCTGCTCTCGCAAATCTTCGCAAGCAATTTCCTTCTCTCCCTCAAAAATCTCTGATGAAAGTTTACAAAGCTCGCTTGGAACGGATGAGGTTACTGACAATTCACGGTGTTCCTAATGATATTCGTTAGGTAATTGAAGCACGAGTCCGATTGGCAGGTGAGTCTTCTGACTCTTTTATTTCACATCTGCCTGGTTTTGGAAGAAGCAATATTCAAAGAAACGTAGAGCTAAGCAAATGGGTGTTTGTTACAAATGTGCACGATTTAATTGCAACACTCGTTGTCGTTCTTTAGGAATGGTGTCTGATAATCGCGAAGACAAAATTAAATTCATTAGGGATGGCTTGAGAAAGGAGTCTTTAGATGATCTATCTTCGACTCTTGAGACGCATCCCAGTGGATATGTTAATATAGCCATTCACAAATTACATACACAATTCCAAAAGGAAAGACAACTGTTAAGTCTCGGGAATCTGACTCAAAAAGACCCTGTTTGCCAATTTATAAGAAAATTGGATGGGAAGCTTGTCCCTGACGCATAGACGTCAATCAAACCGTTACTTTTCTTGTAAATATTATATCTCTTTGTCTTTTCTTAATAATTGTGATTTGTTTTGTTGTTTTCTTTTAATTTTTCTCCGACAGGATCCAGACCTTTTTTGACTATCACGATATTAATTCGTTACTAATCGTCCTCTGGAAGATATTTGTGCTGTTGTTATTACTCACCCTTTTTCAGGTACTATAAATTCAGCCCGTCATTGCACTTTTGAAGGCATCCGGAGTTGAAAAAGAAATACATAAAAAATGGAAGCCACTTCAAGAAGACGAGTTGAAACATCATCGCGTGTTTTGCGGTAGTAGTGTTGGTACTAAGCCACAATACATAGAAGCAGCACAGGAATTGGGTCGAGTCTTAGCTGCAAGGAATATGCACTTAATATATGGCGGAGGCAATCTCGGACTTATGGGGATCGTTTCAAAGGCTGTACAGGAAGGAGGCAGTAATGTTTTAGGAATCATTCCAAAACCCTTGGCAGAGGCAAACCTTATTGGATCATCAAACGGAGAGGAACTGATCGTGCCAGGTATGTCTGAACGACTGGTAGAAATGATTAACCGTGCTGATGCTTTTATCGCTTTGCCAGGTGGTTTGGGTACATTGGAGGAAATTTTTATAGTTCTATCTTGGGCGAACCTGAACATACACCAGAAACCGCTTGGATTGCTCAATATTGATGGATTTTATGATTTTCTTTGTGTGTTTCTTGATGATGCCCGGAGAAATGGGTTCGTGTCAAAACCTATGAAAGAAGACAATCGTGGCCTATGAACCACAAGTTGACCCTATCCTTTCAAAATAAATTGGTTCGAAGACAATCGTGGTAAGAGGCGTCGAATTAATCTGGATCTTAACCTTTAATTTCCTGTAGATTTTCAGCTAACCAGGTACGACCTTCTTAACTCTCCTATTACTTGTTCAGACATTGGGGACAATGTCTCATTTAGGTTTGGGGAAAGAATTAGTTGATTAGTACCTTGTTTTTAGTTTGTGTGTTGTTTTTATTTTTAGTCCAAAATTTTTCGAAAAATACAAAAAAAAATTGAAAAATTTTCAAAAATTACAAAAATATTTTGTGTTTTTTTTTGTGTTTTTAATTTGACTAAAAAAGTGAAATTGGTAAGAGATAGCTGAGTAAGGAGTTTCCACTCCTGAGACGTATCTCAAACCTATTTCGAAACAAGTTAATTTTTGTTTATTTCATTTTGAATTATTTAATTTGTGAATTCTCCTTAAAACGACTAAAATGGATCTTCATATGCTCAGTTGACAGGTATTATCAACATATATAGTAACATACGGACATGAGCTAAAATTGAAAAGTTTGTAATATTCAGTGCTCTAGTTTAATTGGAGGAAACATCTCAAAAAGCAGTGGAGTAAAAAAAAAAAAAAAAAAAAAACGTCCGAGATCCGAGTTATTAAGTCTGTAAGGGTGTTTTAACACCTAATGCCCTAAAACCAACTGGTTTGGGAGTCACTGGCCCAAAGCGCTACATGGATCAAAGATGCTGCAAAAATATATTATATCTGAAGTCTGGGTAATTAAGTCCGTAGGGGTGTCTTAACACCTGGTGCCCTAAAACCAACTGGTTTGGGAGCCACGACCCAAAGCTCGCTACATAGATGGAAGATATTGTATATAAATAAAAAATAGAGAAAAATCAAAGAAAAAATCAGAAAAATCAGAAAAATTATTCCATTGCTATAAAAAAGGTGTGAAATCTGATAGAACTTTAGGACAAAAATATTACTCTCTTATCAACTGCACTTATGACTGTTGTGGAAAAAATGAGTTGATTAATATTTTGTTAGCTGTGTATATGGAGAATGGTAAAAATAATCGGAGAATTTACTTATTCGGTAATTTAGAATAAAACAAAACAACTAGTAACTTGGAGTAGAAGTTTCACCTGATTAGTCACTAACATCTTTATTCTCTTTTCTCTTGTCTTTTTGCTTTTGTGTGCATTAGTTTAACTAACTTTTTACTTTTGTAAAAACGTTTGTGGGTATCGTTGCTGTAAGCCCTCACGAGACTATAACTCGTCCACTAGGGACACCTAGGGGTTTAAAGGCTTGTTGCATATGCTAAATGCAACCGTGATCCCTACGAAAGTGGCTTAGTTTAATTTTAATTTTCTTTTTTTATTTTGTGTTTTGCTCGAGGACTAGCAAAATGTTAGGTTTGGGGGTGTGATGAGCGGAAAATATATCAATATTTACCGCCCCTTTTACTTAATATTTTGTTTAGTTTCTCGGGTTTGATGAACGTTTTGATGTGTTTTAGTTTATTTTGCAGATAAAATAATATCGGGTCTTAATGAAATCATTTAGGACGAAATGTGGATCAAATAAGGGCAATTATTGGACTTGATATATTAATTTTGAAGATTGGAAATTTGAAAGGGCGTTTTGACGAAGTGCAGTTTTGGAAATTCCAGTTTTGTGCATCTGTCGTATTTTGGGCATAACTTTTTACTCAGATATCGGATTGAGCTGATTCAAGTTCCAGATTAAAGAAGACTCAAAGATCTACAACTTTGAAAGAGAAAATATTTTCGAATTCTGATGATTTCATGACCGAAATTGATGAACCATCCAGAAGTGTGTGGAGTGTAATTATTAAAAGTCATTATCAATCATTTTCAAAGCAAAATATTAATTAATAATAATTAATAAAAATTATCAAATCAACACCAAACAAGATAAGCAATTAATGGAGCAATTATGGATTTGGTGGAGTAATTAGTGGAGAAATTAATAATGGATTTGGTGGAGAATTTGATGGATGATTTGATGTTGGCAAAATTTTGCCTATAAATACCAAGCCATTTCATTTGTAAAATTCATACTTTCTTCCTTGAAATTCTTAATGAATAAATAAGAAGATTGTATCTAGTTTGTTTATTTTTAGTTTTCAGTAATTAATTTTCAGTTTCGCACTTTCTTTTATTTACTTTTCAGTTTTTACTTTCCGCAATTTACTTTTACTCACAATACTTTTCTTTCTTTAATTTTTCAGTTTTTACTTTTCAGTAATGAGGAGGTAATTTCCCAAGCTAGGGTGAAAGGTAATTCTTTTACTATTACTATTTAGATTAATCTCCCTTAAAAATAATATATTCACTATTTAAAATACTGATTAATAAAGGATACCGCTATATTGGTCGGTTGGCAATTCAATTTAATCTGGTTTAAACCTGACTAATCAAGGATACCGCCAGATTGGTCGGTTGGTAATTTATTTTGGTACCGCCTTTATGGCTGGATTATGGACAAAATTATACCGCCTATATGGCTGGTTGGACTTAATTTGACTTAATCAGGATACCGCCAGATTGGTCGGTTGGTAAAATAATATCACAAGTTTATATATTATTTTATGGGAGATATCTAAATTAGTAGTAGTAAAAGTAATTCCTTTTACCTTAGCATTTTATTTTATTGTAATTTACTTTTCAGCTTTTACTTTACTTTACCGCAATTACTTTCAAGCATTTTCATTTTATGTCTTTTACTTTTAAGTTTTTATTAGCCCTAGTTATGTGTGGTAACTAAATTAGTTATCTGGGGTTGTGATGAAATCCAATATCACCGTTTTATAAGGGTTAGATTATAGCTTGGGTAATATAAAGATTTATTTATTTTGTGTCTTAAACTTAATGCTTTTTCATTAACTGGCCATTAATAAAATTGATCTGGTAAATCTAAAATGAACTAGACATAGGGATTTTAGGTTTCAGCCTTAGACTCAATAGCCCACGATCTTCCTTGAGGATAGATAACCCTTTAATAGATTTCCTTACAGGATAGGAATATACCTGTTGGGCGGGGGTAGCCATAATTGGAACTTAAACTTAATGAATCCAGATAATTTGGTTGACATAGACATATGGTTCAATTGGGTTAAACTGGGTATTTGTGTCTGACCATCGACAGAGGCTTACACATAATTTAGTGTTCCAGGTTAATAAATCAATATATTACCCAACTTTAAGATAACCACTTCATCTTTAAAATGATATTGGAAGAAATCACAACCCTAGATAGTTTTTAATATTGAATTTTCTTAAAACCTATTTTCGACAATTTTATTTACTACTTGCTTTTAAATTTAGAATCGTCACCATTTCAAATCAATCAATCAACTTGTTAGATATTAGTAATCATTTGACCTCATAAAATAATAGTTTAGATATTAAGTCCTCGTGGGATCGATATTTTTATACTACTTGAACGATACGTGCGCTTGCGTTATACGTGTGTGTTTACGCCGGTCAATGACCGGGCAATTATCAGGTCGACAGCAGCATTCTCAGTACATAAGACTATTATGACCGACCACATGAAGACCGAGCATAGGGCAAGACATGTCGGGAAAATAAGACATTCTATCCTTATGAGATAAGATAATAAGTTATCCTACTTTCATGGGGTAAACTAGTAAGTCAATGTCCTAGTATGATAAAAGAAGTGAAGGTAGTTTTAATTAGGAATCCTTATGGGAAAAGAGAATAGTTTTGACTAGGAATCCTTATGGGAAAAGGAAATTGTTTCAACTAGGAAATTCTTGTACAAATAGGAATATGATTTCTTCACCATTATAAAGAGGAGGGTAGAGTGAGTGTAGAGGAGGAGAACAAAAAAGAGAGAATAAGAGGAACAAGTTGAGAGCAAGGTAGAGTTGAGATCAGAATCACCAAGCTCTAACTTGTAAAACACAAAGAACGGTCTGAGAAGCGCATTTTGAATAATAAAAGTATCATCTTGTTTGTGCCCGTGGACGTAGGTCGGATCCAAATCCACCGAACCACGTTAAATCTCCTTGTTGATTGGTGTATTTATCTGTTTTTTCTGCTAAGTTTGCCTTTGGTCCCTCATAACCAAACAAATTCACTATTGAAGGAGGATTTCCTCGGGAGTGATATTCCAATATTACCCTAAGACCAAAATCCACGTCAACAGTTGGCGCCGTCTGTGGGGAACTGGACAAAAAGCAACTCGCGTAGTAAGACAATGGCAGAAGGCGGGAATCATCAATCTTCAGGGAGTCCAGCAACAGACTGGATGACAAAGATAGAAGAAAACATGAAATCCATGATGGATCGGTTGGAGAGAATGGAGGGAACGAACAACGAGAGACCAGACATCGGAACCAGTCAAAGAAAAAGTGAAAGAGCAGAAGGGAAAATGGTGATAGACACAAGTGAAGACGATAGACCCAGGAGGAGGGGCCCCTATGGGATAAAATCCGTAGTTGTAGAAAAAGATTCGCAAACAGAGGACACGTGGGAAGAAGAAGAAGGAAGACCATCACCGGATCCCTCCTATGACAGTCTCTACGACTTAAGAAAAGAGGACATGGAGCATAGCGAAAGTGTGCGGGAAATTCCAAGGGATGAGGAACGCCGCACCCGGGGCAATAGACACACGGAAGGGCACAGGATACGACATGGCGGCGCAAACAGCGAAATAAAATCTTGGTTAAAAAAGGAAATGACCAAGTGGGGAGTAGGCCTCAGGACCGATGCAGGGGATGCCCGGGATAGTGAGGAGGAATCTCCCATCGCGGAAAAAATAAGGTCGGCAAGATTCCCAAAGCGATTCAGCATGCCGACCATGGCACCCTACAAAGGCCACTCTGACCCGAAATCACACATCGAAAGCTTTGTCTTGTTGATGGAAGTCCAGAGAGTAGTAGGAGATGCCATCTGCAAAGTGTTCCCTCTAACTTTAGGTGGACCCGCCATCCTATGGTATAGAAGCCTGGCTCTGGGAAGCATCAGAGGCTTCACACAACTTAAGAAGTCGTTCATTCGACACTTTAAAAGGGCTTGCGTTCCCAAAAAGACGATTGGAGAATTAAGACTTATGAAGCAAGGAGATGACGAGCCCCTGAAAAATTTTATTGAAAGATACCACAACATGGTACTGGAAATCGGAGGATATGAGTCCCTAGAAGCCCTAGAAAGCTTAAAGGGAGCCCTAAAAGTCGGGAGGCTATGGACTCATCTGAGAATCCAAGACACACAGGATTATGCCACCGCTCTAGAGGTAGCTATGAAATTTGTCTTAGTAGAAAGCGAAGAAAAGATCTCCCGAATGGGGACGGCCATCGGCTCGAGACAGGATTTTTGCTCCGCCAAAGGCACTTAGTTTTTCAGCTCGGGGTCGGGGTACGTCCCACCGAGTCAGCCCTTTGGACTGAGGACGTCACATTCCCCCAGAAACCAAGTATCTCTCTTGGCTCGGGGTCCTCAGGGACATACTCGATGCATAGGATCCGTGAGAAGCATAGCATGGGGATGGATGATACCCCCGTGGCGATTGCTTACTCCAGTGTTACCGAACATAAGGAGGAATATGCCCTTAATGTGTCGAACACTCTTTGATCCTCACTTACCCGATGTAATGGATCCGTGGGCAAGCATAGCACGAGGGATGATGATGCCCCCGTGACGATTGCTAACTCCAGTGATGCCGGACCTAAGGAGGAATATACCCTTAGTATCCCGAACACTCTTTGATCCATTCATCATTTGGATCCAAGAGAGGCGCAACACGGGGATGCGTTACGCCCCTGTAGCGTGTGCCTGCTCCAGCGTGGTAAGGAGGAGCCCTCGTACAATACAGAGGCTCCACAGTGACCCAACGTATAGAAGATGTGCCATTACCATTCAAACGCTCTCCTGATCCAAATCCTGGTTCGCCGGGACACTGAATTGAAAGATTCAGAATTGTGTTTTGGAGGCCTCGGGCAGGACGCTGTTTTGAGGCATCCGTGCTGTTGTTTACATTTGTAAAAAGTTTTCTTTTTGGACAAGTGCCGAGTCACCCCCACCTTTTTGGTCTTATTTTTCAAAGTTTTGATTTTGTTTTTTCGCTGGTCTGGCAAGGGGACGCCCGTGTCAGATTCGGTAGGGCTTCACAAGGTTGATTCAATTCCCTTCTGAGCAAGTCCCAAAGATTATCTGGCTCGGGACTGGATTCGTTCCGCCGAGGCCACTTAGATTACCTGGCTCGGGGCTGGATTCGTTTCGCCGAGGCCACAAAGATTAATTGACTCGGGGCTGGATTCGTTCCGCCGAGGTTTCGTGGTGTAGGCTCGAGGCCGGATTTATTCCGCCGAGGCCTATGTGTGCCACTTGTTTATTCGGCTCGGGGCTGGATTCGTTCTGCCGAGGCCACAAAGATTAATTGACTCGGGGCTGGATTCGTTCCGCCGAGGTTTCGTGGTTTAGGCTCGAGGCCGGATTTATTCCGCCGAGGCCTATGTGTGCCACTTGTTTATTCGGCTCGGGGATGGATTCGTTCCGCCGAGGTCACTTGGTTTCTCTCAGCTCGGGGACGAGTTACGTCCCACCGAGTCCGTCCTTTTGGTCTGGGGACGTAACATTCCACCAGGGCCAAGTGTTCATCTCAGCTCGGGGTCGGGTCGTGTCCCACCGAGTCCGTCCTTTTGATCTGGGGACGTAACATTCCCCCAGGGCCAAGCATTCATCTCAGCTCGGGGTCGGGTCGTGTCCCACCGAGTCCGCCCTTTTGGTATGGGGACGTAACATTCCCCCAGGGCCAAGCATTCATCTCAGCTCGGGGTCGGGTCGTGTCCCACCGAGTCCGCCCTTTTGGTCTGGGGACGTAACATTCCCCCAGGGCCAAACATTCATCTCAGCTCGGGGTCGGGTCGTGTCCCACCGAGTCCGGCCTTTTGGTCTGGGGATGTAACATTCCCCCAGGGCCAAGCATTCATCTCAGCTCGGGGTCGGGTCGTGTCCCACCAAGTCCGTCCTTTTGGTCTGGGGACGTAACATTCCCCCAGGGCCAAGCATTCATCTCAGCTCGGGGTCGGGTCGTGTCCCACCGAGTCCGCCCTTTTGGTCTGGGGACGTGACATCCCCCAGGGCCAGGTGTTCTTCTCAGCTCGGGGTCGGGTCATGTCCCACCGAGTCCGTCCTTTTGGTCTGGGGACGTAACATTTCCCCCGGAGCCAAGTGTTCATTTCAGCTCGGGGTCGGGTTACGTCCCACCGAGTCGGTCGTCGTCAGCATAAGGGCACAGCATTGTCTCCACGGGTAGATATCGGGATCCTCGTTGACTGAGCACATGAGGGTGGCAGGAAGGACCAGATTTGCAGCCAAGGCATTTTTCTCTGCGATTCCTGGAATGACCACCGACGGATTCATCGGCACACCATCTTTTTTATAGTTCCCGGCATCAACTCGCAAACTCGTTGTTACCGAGAACTAGGGGACATATGTTGATGTTGTTTTTAGGCACTATGGTATTTAAGACAGCACGATAGGGGCAAAAGGGTAATTTTCTCCTTGGTCAAAGATCATTAATACCGACCCGACCACATGAGTGAGTGGCCGAGAACTTTATGATCCGATAACCGACCACTTTGGTTCGGATGACCGGGCAATTATCAGGTCGACAGCAGCATTCTCAGTACATAAGACTATTATGACCGACCACATGAAGACCGAGCATAGGGCAAGACATGTTCGGGAAAATAAGGCATTCTATCCTTATGAGATAAGATAATAAGTTATCCTACTTTCATGGGGTAAACTAGTAAGTCAATGTCCTAGTATGATAAAAGAAGTGAAGGTAGTTTTAATTAGGAATCCTTATGGGAAAAGAGAATAGTTTTGACTAGGAATCCTTATGGGAAAAGGAAATTGTTTCAACTAGGAAATTCTTGTACAAATAGGAATATGATTTCTTCACCATTATAAAGAGGAGGGTAGAGTGAGTGTAGAGGAGGAGAACAAAAAAGAGAGAATAAGAGGAACAAGTTGAGAGCAAGGTAGAGTTGAGATCAGAATCACCAAGCTCTAACTTGTAAAACACAAAGAACGGTCTGAGAAGCGCATTTTGAATAATAAAAGTATCATCTTGTTTGTGCCCGTGGACGTAGTTCGGATCCAAATCCACCGAACCACGTTAAATCTCCTTGTTGATTGGTGTATTTATCTGTTTTTTTTTGCTAAGTTTGCCTTTGGTCCCCCATAACCAAACAAATTCACTATTGAAGGAGGATTTCCTCGGGAGTGATATTCCAATATTACCCTGAGACCAAAATCCACGTCAACAAAGTATTTATTCATAATTTCATATTATATTTATTAAAAGCTTATTCATTACATTGTTGTTATTCTTTAATAAAATATTTGTATTGTTAAGAATAAGGTCGATGTGCGTGTGTTTATACTGTTGGGTTTTTCTAGGTCAACCCAAGATCATATTAAGCGATGAAAAGTGCGAATACAACAAAGTAAAGTAGCGGAAATACTCACTTTGATCGGCTTTTGGATGCGATGAACACAAAACTTTTCTTCATGAGACTCTCGGCCAAGCTCCTCTTCATCCTCCTTGAGATGTTCTTCAAGCTCCAAGCTTTGAAAAAAGATTACATGCTCATGAATGAGTTTCCCTATCACATTTGTGTGACCCCTTGGATGTGCTAGCATCATTGAAAAATTTGCCACAAATCTTTCCTTAGCTTCTTGTTGCTCTCGGCCATGAGAGGAAATTTTAGAGAATAAGGCACCTTGTGCCGTGAGATGAAGGAGAGGGAGAGAAGAAGAAGAGTTGTGTGTTGTGTATTTTGATTTCAAAAATCGAAAATACAAAAAATCAATTACCAAATTCAAAAAAGGTACAATGCATTAAAGCCTTCCAACAACTCACATCACTCAAAAAATGTGACATCCATCACATCACTCAAAGTTGATGTGACTTCCATCACAAGAATGACTAATGATGTGACGCGTGATGTGACTTGTGGGCCCCACTTGATTCAAAATGCGAGTGGTCCCGCAAACACTCTCGGGCTCGGGTTCGCTAATTCTGAATTAACGAATTTTCCGTTGCGACGTAATTAAATCAAATTTAATTAAATAATTATGCCTAGCAAAATTACTATTCACGTCGCGAGCGAATTAATTCTAAATTAACTCATTTGCCCGAATTAAAATCCAATTTAATTCCGCGTCGAAATCTAATTTCGTATAATATATCGAATATATTATTTTATCGATTAATTCCAAATTAATCGTTCTCTCTCTTTAAATAGTATTTTATCCCAGATAAAATATCTCCGTAATTAATCATAGATTAATTTTCTTTCTCTTATAATTAATCCTAGATTAATTATGTCAAAGTCATACGTCATTGGTGAATCTTCGGGAAGCGACCCATGAGATCCCCGGATATGTTGGCAGTAAATACGGTCGTCGGATTATCCGAACACGTACGTACCTAGTACTACGTTTTTACCGATTTACAAGACATGGTTGGGATCTAGCAAAGCACTGTGCCTACCCAATTCTCCAGAAATATTCTTAAAGGAATATGTAATCTATTTCAGGCGTAGTATACGTCGTATAACGTATTGCGATCCAGTATCGGATGTCACGTGCTAGGCCTGTGGCTGGAATTGTGTCTGCCCCGTACGAAGCACATATCGGATCTCTGGTAACTAGTCTTTATAATCGGATAAACATGACCTAGTCATATTATCCCGATAGCTGCAACATATAAGAGTACCAGTTCCGTATCCTATGTGACCATCATCTCCATATGACTGAAGTGATACTTCCATCTTGACATCACACCCAATACACTACTGATAAGTGATAAATCTATCACTATTTCCCACTCATTTAACTTAATATTTTGTTTAGTTTCTTGAGTTTTGTGAATATTTTGATGTGTTTTGTGTTATTTTGCAGATAAATAAAGTTGAGAAAGCATTGGAAGCAATTTGGGGCCAAAATAGAGAAAAAATGACAAAAGGGCAATTTTGTAATTTGTCAGCGTCGCGACTCCAAGACCCAACGCGTCGCGACGCCTAACGTGCGCCGAACAGTGCTAACGTGCGCCGGGTCCACAAATCAGAATCTGAGAAAAGTTTGACTTTGCTAAAGTGCGCCGTGCCACATGTCACCATCACAGCCGATCTGCTAACATGCGTCGTGCCACGTGTCATCATCCAACGGTGCCGACAGTCACCATCGCCACATGTCACTCCACGTCATTGCCACGTCATCGTCCACATCACCAGGTTGACCGAGTCAAACTGTCACGTCATCATCAGCCAATTAGGAAGTGCCACGTGTTGCAATTCTATGGTGCCGACAGTCACTTTGCCACGTGTCGCCACGTCAGCATCAATCATTGAATCTCTTAGCCCTATCTGACATGTGGCAGATAAGAATCTAGCCGACCAATCAGAAGCCGCCACGTGTCACAATAATTGAGCCCCAACCACCTTGCCACGTGTCACCTTATCACCTTATCCAGAATCTTCACTGACGAACCAGAAGCTGCCACGTCGACCAAACGGGCGTCGCGACGCGCGACCATTACTGATGCCTATAAATAGAGCGCTAAATTTCAGTTTCAGTTGTACCATTCTCTCTCACTTCTTTGATGTAAAGAGGGAGTTTCTCTCTCTAGTTTCTTTTAGTTTTTAGTTTTTTAGTTTTGTAAATAATTTTAATTACGTTTGTAATAATAATAATTTACTTTCTTACTTTTTACAGTTTTTTACTATTCACCATGAGGAGGTAACTTCCCCAGCTAGGGTGAAAGGTAATTCTTTTACTGTTACTATTTAGATTAATCTCCCTTAAAAATAATATATTCACTATTTTAAATATTGACTTAAAAAGGATACCGCCAGATTGGTCGGTTGGTAATTCATTTTAATCTGGTTTAAAACCTGACTAATCAAGGATACCGCCAGATTGGTCGGTGGTAATTAAATTTTCTTACCGCCTATATGGCAGGTTTATTTTGGTTCCGCCTTTATGGCTGGTTAGACTTAATTTGACTTAATCAGGTTACCGCCTATATGGTTGGTTGGTAAAATAATCACAAGTTAATAAATTATATTAAGGGAGATATTAAATAATAAATAGTAAAAGTTGATCCTTTTACCTTAGCATTTTATTTACTTTTCAGCTTTTACTTTATGTCTTTACTTCAGCATTTTTACTTTATGTCTTTTACTTTTAAGTTTTTACTAGCCCTAGTTATGTGTTAGTTATCTGGGGTTGTGATGACTTCTAATATCACCGGTTTATAAGGGGTTATTTGATAGTTTGGGTAATTTAAAGGTTTACTTATTAAGTCTTAAGCTAATGCTTCTTGTTGTCTGATCACCAATAAGATTGATGTGGTAAATCTAAAATGAACTAGACATAGGGATTTTAGGTTTCAGCCTTAGACTTAATAGCGCACGATCTTCCTTGAGGATAGATAACCCTTTAATAGATTTCCTTACATGATAGACATATACCTGTCGGGCGGGGGTAGCCATAATTGGAACTTAAACTTAATGAATCCAGATAATTTGGTTGACATAAACATATGGTTAAACTGGCTATTTGCGTCTGATCATCGACATAGGCTTTTGCATAATTTAGTGTTCCAGATTAGTAAACCGATTTATTACACAAACATGAAATAACCACTTCATCTTTTAAATGATATTAGAAAGATTCACAACCCTAGATCTTTGAGTCTTTTGTTATTTTCTTTAGTATTTTCTTTGTTTATTTTAATTAAGGAAAACCACATTCAACCATTCAATCAAACAATCATTCTCTTTTCCATTTAATTAGATATTGTAAATAAATAGATTCAATATTTAATAACAATAGTATGAATTAAGTCCTCGTGGGATCGATATTTTTATACTACTTGAACAATACGTGCGCTTGCGTTATACATGTGTGTTTACGCCGGTCAACTACGATTCTCAATATACCCAGAAGAGGCGTACACAGAACCTGTTAAAGCCCTGGACGACCAAAACCAAAGTATATTGATTGTCGCAAGTATTAGCGATGCAAGTCTCAGGTTAAGACCAAATACACCTACCCTGATTTGGACTTCCATGAACACATAGTTATACTACCAATGGAATTCCGAGGGGTCTATCCAGAGCGAAGCTGTTTCCGTACCATCGGTAAACACAACCTCCTATTACACTTGCATAAATATCCAATAATTAAATATATGAGAACTATGTCGTTATGCTCCCACAACCCGCACAAGTGCAATACTAGTCTATTCCGCATTATCGATGTCCAATCTCGATAATACTACGACTAGGGATATTTTAATGATTAAACTTCTTAATTGGATTAATACTGTCTCATATCTTATTAATCCGGAACTAATCATATGGACTTTTATCATTTATATATCCCGATAATCTAATTACAAAAGATAAAAGAGCAATTTCCTTTGTCACATAGTTAATTTGTACAACAACACCATGTTATGTACAAATAGTAATGCTATGTGTCATAATTGTCCAACAATCTCTCACTTGGCGTATAGCCAATCACTCAAGTGTCTAACACTTGAACTATGTACGGTTTGCTCAAACTTCTGCTGAGAAACTGCTTTCGTCAGCGGATTTGCAAAGTTATCATCTGATGCGATTTATTCGATCATCACATCGCCACGATGTATGATCCGAACGAATCAGATGAATAGTTGAAGTATATACTTGGATCGTTGATGAGACCATTAATTCTTTAGCCTGTGTTGTAGCCTAGCTCAGCTGCTAACAGAACTACACCTAATCTAATTAGGATTATTTAGATCCAAAGTGCTTCTATTGCTGCCTCAGCTGCAGCAATATTCCGCTTTTGTTGTTTATTCGGAAACAATATATTGCTTGGAAGATTTCCAGCTCACTGTTCCGTAATTCAAATTATATAGTACCTTTATTCGACTTATAGTCGTTTTTTATCGGTTTGGAAACTTACAGCAGTGAACCCAGTCATTTCAAGTTCTCATTCTCCATAGTTTAAGAAAACATCCTTAGTTCATCTAAGATACTGAAGGATGTTCTTAACATCAATCTAGTGACTATCACTTGGATTGGCCTGATTGTGACTCCATATGCTCAAAGCATATAAGACACCAGGTCGCGTACATTTATTTCAATGTACGAATTCTCGGAGAGTGCCAACAACCTTTAGATCTATCTCAGTAAATCTTTATTCCTAGAATAAAGGGTGTCTCTCCCAAGTATTCTACGGAGAATTTTCATGAAAGCCAAACTTTCACCGATTGTATTATGGGAATGTCATTTCCAAGAAATGATATATCATCATTATTTAGGACAATCATTGTCAGTGCGCTCCCATTAACCTCCTTATATACACAAGAATCATTTTCATTTGAATTAAATCATATACCATTATGATTACATCAAAACGATAGTTCCAAGAACGTAATGCTTGCTTCAATCCATAAATGGATTGAATTAACTTGCAAACCTTGTTTGCTAGTTTTGGTACAACAAAACCGTCAGGATGTTGTAAACATCCTCCAAAAGGTTTCCGTTTAAGGAAAGCGATTTTGACGTTCAGCTGCCATATCTCATAAATGAAACATGCAGCATCAGCAAGCATTATCCAAATGGATTTTAACCATGGCAACAGTTAAAAAGTTTCGTCATAATCGACACAATGTTGATAACGATACCTTTTCGCTACAAGCCTAGCTTAGTACGTTGTATTTTACTATCCATGTATGTCTTCCTTGAAGACTTATATAGTACCAATAGGCACAATGCCTTCCAGTACATCAACCAGTGTCCAAACTTGGTTGGTATACATGGAATCCATTTCGGACATCATGGCACTTTGCCATAATAGGGAGTCGATACCTTGTATCACTTCCTCATACGTAGTCAGTTTGTCTTCCTCAATAAGATTGACATCTTTACGAGGTGAGATCAGAAACTCATACCTCCCAGGTTGTTTTCTGACTCTCTCCGACTTACGTGGTTCTTGTGTATTCGAAGATTGTGGTACAGTTTCATCCCTGATGAATTGTTTGTGTTCCATTAGGAATTGGTGCCTGGAACAGTATTACTCCGATTTTCATCGAGTTTTACTTTTCTCCCACTTACCACTGCATATAGGTATTTCTCTTCGGAAAACCGCATGGCGAGCAACAATAAATTGTTCTTTGTGAGTTGTATAAGTACTATACTTTGTTTACCCTAGGATAACCTACAAATGGGCACTTATCCGATTTGGGTTCTAGTTTGGAATCATCCAAACATATGCCTAGCATTCCCAAATCTCCAGGAATGAGAAAACTCTGTTTCTTTCCTGTTCATATCTAATATGAAGTCTGTCAAACAGATTTTCATGGAACCTTTATTCAAAATAAGTTTTGCACTGTTTAATGTGTATCCCTTGAAGGAAAATGGTAGCTCAGAGCGACTCTTGATTAACCTCACTATGTCCAACAAGGTTCGGTTTCTCCGTTCGGACACACCGCTCAATTGAGGTGTTCCAGGAGGAGTCCACTGTGAAAGAATACTATACTCTTTCAAATAATTGAGAAACTAATTGCTTAAGTATTTTCCACCACGGTCTAACCGTGACGGTTTAATACTTTAGTCGATCTGTCTGTTTACTTCGTGTCGAAACTCTTTGAATTTATCAAAAGTTTCCGATTTATGTTTCACAAGAAACACACAACCATAACGCGATGCCACATCCGTAAAGGTTACGAAGTATTCATATCCACCTCTAGCCTAGCTAGATATGGTCCCACTTACGTCACTATGAATGAAGGCTAACAGATCGATGACACTTGTAATTTTACCAAGTAAAATGTGTTTTAGGCATTTTGCCTAGATTCGTAGACATTATTTGAATAGAATCAAATCCATCCTAGTATCCATTCTTCGAAAGTGTGGATATACGAATCTTGTTAATGTGTCACAGACTACAATGCCACAAATAAGTCTCATCTGATTAATTCAGTTTGAGCTATTTGCTTGTCATGTCATACGTTTGAGATTCATTTATATTCTGAATATAAATACTGTTATTCACATCTAATGTGTTTATCTCAATATCATCTTTATAAAATGAAACACTTTAGTGTTCTAGAATATAAAGGTATACCCGCAACGAGTCATACTCTCATATAGAGATAATGTTTCTAGTCAAACTAGGTACATTATAACAGTCTCCTAATTTAAGTACACACCCAAAGGGTAGTTCCTAAACTTAGGTTTCTGCGGTTAAAACAGTGACTCTCGTCCCATTTCTGATTCGCAGATCAATCTCAACTGAAGTCAGTATCCTGTTAATCAGCAGATTCCACACATCAGTACATATCTATGTACCACATCTAGTATCAAAATCCAATTTTGAAACTAATAGCAAACATGTTTATGACAAACATACTTGAAGCCGGAGCATTGCCCCTCTTCACTTCCTTCATGTCTACCTTGTCCATACGGCAGTCACGCTTCCAATGACCCCGTTTGCCACAGTTTAGGCAGACATCTTGGGATATGTCCTTTGTCTTGCTAGAAGACTGTGATGATTTTGCCTTTGCCCATTTTAGAAGCTCTGGCCCTGCCTCATAGAGCATAGCCATCAACTATCCAAGAGTTTACTCTTGGTTCATAATGAACCTGCCCCAGCTTTCGGGTAGAGACTATAAGATCATATCTTTAGTAGTCTCGGCCATGTAGGTAATGCCCAGCTAACCTAGCTGATCGATGTCAGCAATCATCTGCGACACCTAGTGCTCGACAGATGTACCTTCTGACATACGTGAGCGAAAGAGCTTCTTTTCAATTTGTACTTCTAAGATTTAAGGATAAATCTATGAAGATCTTTAATTTCATCATCATGGTACAAAAAACTAATCCTTAATTTTGACGACGGAATTAAAGAGTCATTGCAGTAAGCATAAATGATTGAGCACTAAAGTTATCATTACATGAATCTCCCAAAGATCATGTTCTACTATTTGCTCAACTCCGGGCTTAGGCCCAAGAGGTTGCTCTATCAAATAGAGTAACTTCTTAGTTTCCAGGACTATCCTGAGATTCTATTCCCAATCTGAAAATTAAAGCCGTTTAAAGACATTTTCACCCAAGATTATGTTTTAAACACTAATCTTTCAGTTATCTTGATTGCTATAGTCCAACTATCCAATCATCGATTTCGGGTACTATTGAATATAATGATTACTATAGTCTAATTATATAATCAACTATAATTTAATTGGTTTAGTTCAAATATATTGATTACTATAATTCAATTATATAATCAACTATAAATAAATAGTTTGAATACAGTCCAACTATTTAATTAAAACAACGATTAAATATTAGTCCAACTAATATATTTTATATATATATTGACGAAAAATTGAAATGAGCGCGTATTGGCAAGTATCTAAACGAAATTGCAAATTTAATACTTGCCTCCCACTATTTTTCGGCGAGCCTCTAACCCTCTGTTGAGTACTCGGGAAACCTTGTTTCCTAGTGGGCTAGATCCCGTTTAAATACACACAACCTTGACTTTGGCCAACAAGCTGTATGATATTTAACTAGGTAGATCTCTAAGATCAATTGGATCTCATCCATTTCTAGATCCAGTAGGTGGACATCCAAGTCCGAAACATATATCCAATATATCCAATATATTGCCTAACCTTTTTCCTCTGAATCAATTAAGCCTTGGCTTTGGCACAACAAACTTAATGATTCCAGTTAAGCGGGACCCATTGACCTTGGAAAGCTTCGTAATCGATGTCGATGGACAAGAAGTGATCTTGACTTTGGCCAACAAATCACAACTTGGACAAGACATACGATATGGAACAAAGCCTTCATGATTCAAACACATCCGCGATGGATAAAGGTCTTGACTTTGGCCAACAAACCAGTGCCAATCTTGGATCTTGAGAATGAATCATTCAATGGAAGGAAAAACGCTTAATATTTGTTGAAGGTTTTTCACATAATTGGTAACCAATTAATTATCTTTGATTAGGTCTCATCATACACCCTTAAACATACATTCTAAAAGCATAATAAGGCGCGATAAATAAATTAATAATGATATGCGGATGAATATTTAAAACATTTTGTTCCTAGAACAAATCTCTCCTCCATTTCCTCTCTCCCGCTAGCACAAATCTTACTTCTACCCAATTACATAACACTTCTAAAGAAACCTCATTTACATTGAGGGGAATAGGTGAGAAGAGAAATACAAAGAGTCAAGAGGTAATAGGCTGGACACGCAGGTAATTTAATTAATAAATTCTAAATTTATTACAACAATTTCCAAAATTGCCCTCACCCATCTAATATCCATCCGATATACATTATTCATACATCACATCCATGTATTCACACAAAGCATGTTATCAATCAATCTAATCCAATTAATTAATCTGAAATTAATGACCATTCAATGTTCAAACAACGATTTGATTTGCGCGAGTCCAACTCGTTTTAAGAATAAGTACTCAAAGTACGAATTCTTGAATTATATCAAACTACAATATTAAATCCAATTTAATTTGTATTGAATACTAATTCAATATTTAATTCCAAATTAAATAATTACACTTTATTAATGAGCCTTTGCGACTTAGATTTTTCTAAATCTAATTTTTATGGGTCTCAAAGCCCAATTAACATCCAATGTCAATTTAATTAAAGTCCAATGGACTTTCAATTAATCTATAAGGCATGAACTTTGGCAACCAAAGTCCAATAAGGAATCACCCTTTTGCCAAAAATAAATTTAAGCCCATTAGGCCCAATTAAAATTTTAAAGGCCCATTTTATTATATTTGGATTTTATGGAAATGGTTTTGGGCCCAATTGGATCCAACCAATTAACCTAAACCAAACTTGGCCCAACCAAGCCCATTAAGCCCAAAACACAACTTTATTAGCCCAATTCCAAATTTAGCATATTTAATTTAATCACAATATTCCAACTATCACAATTAAATTAACTAAAGTGCATTAGCCATAATTAATTAGTCAAATTAACATTTCCAAAATACCAATTTACATAATTAATCATGCTTACTAATTATCAATTCATGTCCAACATAATTGAATAAAAAATCATCTCATTTCCATGCTATACATGTCACAGCAATTTAGGGTTTTATAAATCCGATTTCGATTTCAATCCAATTAAATCCTAAATCAATTTATCCCATGTCTTTCAACTCATCCAATGATCAAAAGAACAAAAATCACCATGACTTTAGGGCATCAAAACTTTCGGCCAAGCCAAAATTTTGGGGGAAAAAAATAATCCAATTCAATTTTCATCAAATTGATCATGCATAACTCGAAGTTATCACCATTCAAGCATATTCAAACAATCAATTTTATCAAATCAAGGACAAATCAATTTTACCCAAATTTTACCATAAATCAATTTTATGCTTAATAATGGCTCTGATACCATTGTTGGGTTTTTCTAGGTCAAACCAAGATCATATTAAGCGATGAAAAGTGCGAATACAACAAAGTAAAGTAGCAGAAATACTCACTTTGATCAGCTTTTGGATGCGATGAACACAAAACTTTTCTTCATGAAACTCTCGGCCAAGCTCCTCTTTGTCCTCCTTGAGATGTTCTTCAAGCTCCAATCTTTGAAAAAGGATTCCATGCTCATGAATGGGTTTCCCTATCACCTTTGTGTGACCCCTTGGATGTGCTAGCATCATTGAAAAATTTGCCACAAATCTTTCCTTAGCTTCTTGTTGCTCTCGGCCATGAGAGGAAATTTTAGAGAATAAGGCACCTTGTGTGCCGTGAGATGAAAGATAGGGAGAGAAGAAGAAGATGAGTTGTGTGTTATGTATTTTGATTTCAAAAATCAAAAATACAAAAAATCAATTACCAAATTCAAAAAAGGTACAAGGCATTAAAGCCTTCCAACAACTCACTGTTGGGGTTGGTGCTCAGAGCGCCAATTCCCTGTTGTATTTCTTTTGAATACTTCTGTAAAACATTATTATTATGAATAATATATGCAGTTTCTATAATATAATGTATCTTTTTATATGGTAAAGATGTAATGACCTTAGAATGATTAGTCATGGTACTATTGCAAAAGCGTCGCAACTGACATTGAGTAGTATCATGACGTTGTCATTCTCAGACAGTTCCTGGTCAAGGTTTACACTACTTGGTCAGTAAAGTAAACCCGTTGAGACCAGTACATGTCGTATACTGGAATATATGATTCCAATGGTTTCTCAATGAACCATTAGTCTTGGAGACTAGTATAGACGTGTGGGTATTTATAGCGGATAAATACTGAACAACTCACCGAAGATTTTTAATGGATGGTACACCAACGTCAATAAGAATCTTCTCGGGTTGAGTAGCACTTGTGATTCTTAGACTTGAGATGCCATTGTGGGCACATGAGACATCTTCTACACTTAGATGGCAGTCACGTCACCGATTTATTTAGATCAGACCTCCGCCTGTTCGTTGGGTGTAGATAGATCCTCAGGGTGTCCTATGTGTATCAAGAAAAGATCCGTCAGTTCTGTGTATCAGAGCATAGGTAGTCCATATGATTAGCAATCAGATAAAATCAAAGGCCCGTGGTAAAGTTTAGAAGCTAGTTCTAAACATTCTTTTAGAGATTGCTAATAGAATAGTCGACTGGATAATCCTTATAGAGATTTGACGTTTACATCTATATCTCTGGGATTTATCCGGATACCTGTGACGGAGGAATTATACATTTGCCATGACCTCGACCTGTATGATTCAACGAGTTTATCCGTGATCGTCATAATTTACGGGTGGATAAATTATGGACACGAAATTGGATTTCGTGACGGATATACCTGAATCTAGAGTCTCAATAATGAAATATACTCGTAGAGCACTAGAGCAACATTTATAAATAATATTGATTATTTATAAAGTCGTTTAAATTTTAAACGCAAGATACATGCTAAAGGGACCCGATAATCATTTGCTTAATTATTGTGTATTTACATTTAATACTTGATTAATTTAAATAACATTAATTAATAGTCAAATTGAGATATTTGACTAATATCCTAAATGAATATATGTATTTGATATTTAATGTAAATATTATACATATATTTAATATATTTGTATTTAATCAATTAATTAATTATTTAATTGTTAAATGATTAAATTAATTAAAATATAAATATCTTAACATTTGGATATTTGGATTAAATGATTTAGTTGCCTTTGTTGACTTAATTAAAATATCTATAAAGTGTTATTAGATATTTAAATCAAGTTGATCAAATGAAAATCAAATTACATTTCCTAATATATATGCTTGTGAATTTCGGCCAAGGCCTTTGTGTAACAAGTATATATTGTTTTCTTTTTCATTTGGTAAATAACCTAATACACTTTCTAACCTAAACTCCATTAAAGAAGACAAAGAAAGGTAGAGAGAAAAGAAAAGAAAATCAAGGAAAAGCTTGAAAATAGTAAGTATTTCCAACCTTCCATTAGAGAGTAATTTGTTCCTCTTGTTGTGGGCAACATCTTGTGATGTTCTTGAGTTTTTCTATTCTTTATTCCTTGTGTTTTTGATGGATAAATGTTTGGTGAAAGTGTTGAGCATGTATAATGGAGGAAGCTTAGTGTAGTTATAAGTATTCTTTTATGGTTTTGGAAACTTTGTTGCTAATCTAGAGTTGTTGACCCACTCTTAAATGACCTAGATTTGATCTTGAGTTGTTTCATTGTGTTGAGACTTTGGTTGGATGGAAGAATGATGATTGAAGTAATTGATTTAACCAATTTGGTCTAATTTGTCCAATTTGAAGAAATTGAAAAATTAAAGTTTAAGACCTTGTCCAAATTTGGGGCTTTTCATTTATGTTGTGTATAAGGATGTTTATATGATGCATATAAAGTTTCATGTTGATTGGATTACATCTTGATGTGTTTTGAAGCATGAAATTGAAAGATGCACAATTCCCCCCCCCCTTTGGAGGCTCTCGGCCAAACTAAGCAATTTGAGGATTTTTGTTGCTTTTGGTGTTTTGATATTTTGAACATGCTAAGTTCATCTTAGAAATGATTTAGAATCATCCAAAATTGATTTGAACAATTTCGGACTAAAATGAACAAAATACCAAGTGTAAGGGCAATTCGGTAAATTCACTTAAATTTGATTTATTAAATTTTATTTCATAATTTGATTATTGGGTAATTAAATAAATATGTTTATTTAATTAATCCGAGAAAAAGTTTTGAAATCGGAAAATTTGATTTTCCACCGCTTCTGCTGCGTTACCAGATTTGGCCCCTTAAAACCCCTACACTCACATCACTCACAAAAGTGACATCCATCACATCACTCAAAGTTGATGGGACTTCCATCACAAGAATGACTAATGATGTGATGCGTGATGTGACTTGTAGGCCCCACTTGATTCAAAATGCGAGTGGTCCCGCAAACACTCCCGGGCTCGGGTTCGCTAATTCCGAATTAACGAATTTTCCGGGGCGACGTAATTAAATCAAATTTAATTAAATAATTATGCCTAGCAAAATTACTATTCACTTCGCTAGCGAATTAATTCTAAATTAACTCGTTCGCCCGAATTAAAATCCAATTTTAATTCCGCGTCGAAATCTAATTTCGTATAATATATCGAATATATTATTTTATCGATTAATTCCAAATTAATCGTTCTCTCTCTTTAAATAGTAATTTATCTCAGATAAAATATCTCTGTAATTAATCATAGATTAATTTTCTCTCTCTTATAATTAATCCTAGATTAATTATGTCCAAGTCATACGTCATTGGTGAATCTTCGGGAAGCGACCCATGAGATCCCCGGATATGTTGGCAGTAAATCCGGTCGTCGGACTATCCGAACACGTACGTACCTAGTACTACGTTTTTACCGATTTACAAGACATGGTTGGCTTCTAGCAAAGCACCGTGCCTACCCAATTCTCCAGAAATATTCTTAAATGAATATGTAATCTATATCAGGTGTAGTATACGTCGTATAGCGTATTGCGATCCAGTATCGGATGTCACGTGCTAGGCCTGTGGCTGGAATTGTGTCTGCCCCGTACGAAGCACATATCAGATCTCTGGTAAATAGTCTCTATAATCGGATAAACATGACCTAGTCATATTATCCCGATAGCTGCAGCATATAAGAGTACCAGTTCCGTATCCTACGTGACCATCATCTCCATATGACTGAAGTGATACTTCCATCTTGACATCACACCCAATACACTACGATTCTCAATATACCCAGAAGAGGCGTACACAGAACCTGTTAAAGCCCTGTACAACCAAAACCAAAGTATATTGATTGTCGCAAGTATTAGCGATGCAAGTCTCAGGTTAAGACCAAATACACCTACCCTGATTCGGACTTCCATAGACACATAGTCATACTACCAATGGAATTCCGAGGGGTCTATCCAGAGCAAAGCTGTTTCCGTACCATCGGTAAACACAACCTCCTATTACACTTGCATAAGTATCCAATACTTAAATATATGAGAACTATGCCGTTATGCTCCCACAACGCGCACAAGTGAAATACTAGTTTATTCCGCATTATCGATGTCCAATCTCGATAATACTACGACTAGGGATATTTTAATGATTAAACCTTAGTGGATTAATACTGTCTCATATCTTATTAATCCGGAACTAATCGTATGGACTTTTATCATTATATATCCGGTGTTCTAATTACAAATGATAAAAGAGCAATTCCCTTTGTCACATAGTTAATTTGTACAACAACACCATGTTCTGTACAAATAGTGATGTTATGAGTCATAATTGTCCAACATATACTTCTCTAAAAATATAGTGACACTCACACAAACATATACAATAAATTTATGATTTAGCCCGGCCTAATAATAAACCCTGGGTCCGCCCCTGCCTTTGTTGCATATTCTTTTAATCAACTTTGTGAGTCCTCTATGCTGTTCTCCCTGATATTGTTCTCTCTCTATTGACCATTGATAATTGCTTAGTACATGGTTTGTTGCCTATCTTTGATGCGTCCTGTTGGCCCACATGTGCTTGTAACTCCTTTAACAAGAGCCATGCTCTCATCGCTGATGCTGTGATTGATGTTCATTGACCATGTCAACAATTTTGAGCTGATAATCTGTCATCTTGCTTTTGTTAGATGAAAAATAGTGTTTTAAAATGATGAGCTCTTTAATCTTTTTTTTTTTTTTTTATGATAATCAGCATGAGGTAACAACATATATTAATCAATGATCATCATTGGCTCTGGTTTGTGGCAAATATTACTTAGTTTTATGAGTATTTCCCATAGAAGACGGAAAATCTTTCTTCTTGTAATTATTGTGCTGTCTCTTAATTTCATTTCTTCAACCTATTGCTGAATAGTTTTGTAATAAATGGTTGTATCTAGTACACAAAGTTCCCGATATAAACAGTATTTGGGGAAGATCTCGATATATACAGCCTTACCTCTGTTTTTCAACAAAGAGACTGTTTTCAGAGTTCGAACCCGTGAGGCCGTGACCGAATGGATAGCAAGTTAACACTTGACCCTCGTGCTAGGCACGACTTTCCACAAACATAAAACTAATGCATGCATTGATAGAGCTGCTAATGATTGCTTCTTAATCCTGTTTATTCCCTGAGATATCTCCTTGAATTCATTTTAATTCCTTATTAGCACTGGCCTGCAATTTAGCAAGTAAATTGTGCAATTTATATCACAAGCAGGATTGTCTCTAAGTGGCATCTTACAAAGAAAAATACATTAGGGATTCATTTGTTCAGTTTTTGTGTGCATAAACTGGCATTCAGAAGGCTCTCCACATTGATTTTCTAGGTTTAGCTCAGGCCAGTTTTGACTGAGCTAGATTAAAAGTGGAGAAATAGCCACTTCCCATGCTAAATTAATGTCCATCAAAAGTTTGGTTGCAAAAAGTAGACCCTGTAACCTAAAAATAAATAGAATAAACAACAAGGTACAAAGCATAGGCCTCCCAAAAAAAGGCATCTGGGAAATTTACTCACTCTCTCTACCCATTCATCATATAACATGATTGAACTGATCATTTGCTATCTAGGTTCTGGAGGAACCATGTTTTGTGTGTTAACAGGTGGTGGTTCTGTTGGACTAGGAGTGGTTGCTGGTATAACAATTCTCTTCTCCAGGACTTTTGAGAAACGAGCTGATCCTCCTAGGCTGTATCCTCCTATGCTGTCTATTGATTTCATATATTCAGATGCATTGTTCTCTATGATGAAAGCATCTTCAAGCTCCCGGACGATGTCAACCATGGACGGCCGATAAGCTGAGAAGGGCTCAATACATGCCAATGCCACCTCCACCATTCTCCACATTGCCTCTGCATGATACTCTCCCTTTTGCTGGGATCTACTATTTCATCAATCCTGGACTCTTTTATAAAGGGTTTCGCCTGCAATATTCGTTTAGTAACTTCTTAGCTAATATACATTCTACTGTCTCTATTATTTTTTATCAGGTTTCTGAGAATACATACCCACTCAACCAAACTCCACTCATTGCGTGGTCTACGTATGTTCAGTGGCTCGCGGCCGCTGATAATTTCAAGCAGAACCACCCCGAAGCTGAAGACATCACTTTTGGCAGATAAATGCTGGGTTGAATAATACCTGAACAACATACGAGCATTGAGCAAAACACCAACCCGGATTCCATAGTGATGCAATAAGTAAAATGAGCCTGGGTTTATGTACTGAGAAAATATTAATGCTTACTCTGGATCCAGATATCCAGCTGTTCCTCTTACTTCCAGAGAAGCACCACTATCCCCTTCTTGAGGAGCATATTTTGAGAAACCAAAGTCTGCTACTTTGGCACACATGCTGTCATCGAGAAGGATATTGCTCGATTTTACATCCCGATGTATGACACTTCGCACACCCAATGTGTGAAGATACATCAAACCTGGACATTGAAAACAGTACACTGATAGACATCAGTTTTGTATCTTCCATAAGCACATAAAGGTCGAATGCCACATATTACTTGCCTTGAGCAGCGCCAAGGGCAATGGAGAGTCTGGTTGGCCAGTCCAGAGTTTTCCTTTTTGCTGCTTCCCCTGTAAAGAATTGATTATCATCAAGTAAAGAACAACAAAACGAATAAATCGGAGAGGCTGTTGATGAAAAGTACCATATAGGCGATCTTGTAGCGAGCCATTGGACATAAAAGGATATACAAGCATTTGCTGGTCATTTTCGCAACAATAACCCAGAAGAGGCACCAGGTTCTCATGCCGAATAGCTGAAAGAAAGTTTAGCTGTAGGATAAGATTGATAAGAGTTGTCAGCGGGTGTGTATTCAAGTCGGCCATAATTCTAGACTTTTTTGAGCTATTTGTGATCTATGTTATCAAAGGCGGTAGGCGGGGTAATGCATTTTGATAGCTTAACCCACTCAACCGGTGCCTAAACTCCATTCTGACCATATGCAAGAGGTAAACATAAAAGAGGATGACAGTGAATGATGGATGGACTACTTCACCTCATTTTCGAATTCTCGAGTTCCCTGGGTTGATGTGGATGACCAGACCTTGACTGCCACTTCTTGTCCATCAGATAATGTCCCCCGGTACACAGATCCAAATCCGCCTTCACCGATCAACGTTTTGTACTTCTGGGTGGCAGCTTCTATATACTGCAGACTAAATGCCTCTATAGCTATTGACTTCACAGGATCACCCATGCTGTGTATTGAGAATACTAAATCTGCATTATTGGGGAATCTTCGTGAGAATGCTACTTCTCAAATCAGAACATGCACTGGATGAACTAGACAGTGACCTAAAGTGATCTGATGACCTAGACCATTAACCAACCTAACCATTGTTTTTCGATCCATTTTGGTTAATTTGGTTATTAATCAGTGCGTAATCTCCACAAATAATAATTCACATTAACACATTAATATAAATTTAATTCTTTAAAAAGACAAACAAATATGTGTTTAACAATAGAAGACAAATTTAAATTTTTATCAAAAAGCATACCACAACTACACTCAGTAGAGGTATATGGTAAAAGTTTTAATTTCGTTTTAATTAAAAATATATATAAAGTCAAATTATGGTTTGTAATCGGTTAATTGGTCGGTTCGATTATACAAATCTCATAATCTTAACCGAACCGAAAAATCGAAAAGTTAAAAATCTTAACCGAAAAAACCGATTAATCACAATAACCGAACCATTATTAAAAAAATTGGTCGTAACGGTTTGGTTAATCTTTTAAAACCGATTAATGTACACTTCTATCTGATATATAAAGTACACATAGTAGAAACTACAACTATATGATATTAAAGATCCAAAGTGCAAAGGAGACTTTAGTCTTTAATTCAAGACTGCAACAGATGAGAAAACCATACTTAGTTTCTAAATTCAAAACTCAAGATTTATTGGGTATCAATGAGTAAAGAGGAGATCAAATGACTCACTGTTTGTCATCGGGTATCCTTTCCCATCTAATTTTCCACGGGCAATAAATTTTCTTCTGTAAAGGCAAACTACAATGATACCAACTGTGACAGTAACTAGTAAGGCTCCACCTGCAGCAGTGCCTACAACAATTCCTTTATGTGTTGATTTTTGAGAGTCACATAGTCCCCGGCTGAAATATGGATGAAGAATAGTTCAGTTTCATTTTCTTTATTGCTCTCTCTTTTCAACACTCAACTTTAAAGAAATAAGAACCAGATTTCATACTCTGTGATCAGTCTTGAGCCATTAAAGGTGGATGGAAGATCTTTTTCCAAATGAGGATTGCACCCAAAATATCTGAAAGGAGCAAGTGCATAAATGCTGAAATCTAACCAAACAAGTCCCAGTTTACATAGAACAATATGTATCATCAAGTAACTTACAACATTGTAAGATGCGGAAGCAGGAAAATAGAACCTGGAAGCCTTCCCTGAAGATCATTGCGACGTAGATCCCTGATAATCAAGTGTAAAATCACTCAGGAATTGATACTATCATTGCAAGTAGGATTGAAAAAAATTGGAAAGAAAACAACTTACAGCCCAGTGATAACAACGGAACCATTTCTTGTACTGCAAGTAACACCTTTCCATGTATTAGGAAGACAAGGGTCTCCTGTCCAACTCTCCAACACTTGATTTTCTTTTTTATTTTCCTTAAAATCATCTCTGATCTTCATTATCTCATTCACTGAACAAAAAGAAAGTAAAAAAAACAAAACAAAACACGACAAAGAATGCGTACAAGAAGCAAGTATTGGACATTACCATCCTCTTGATTAGTCTCTTGAACCCATGGGCGCACCTGCAAGACCTCATAAGCATTACAAATGGGTCCAAACTCAGACCCGTTTAGGGCATTAACTAAGGTGAAGTTAAGAGACCCATTTGCAGTGACATTCAGAACAAGCTTTGCGTAGTTGGAGCCATCAGCCAAAATATCAAATTTTTCTTTCTTCTTCTCATTGTTTACAAAAATATCAAACACCCTTTGCCCTGAAGACTTTACAGAGTCATTGAGCTCAAGAAAGTAGAGATTGAGAGTGTAGTTGTAATCCCCTGAATCAAGATCAGTGTGCTGGAATGTCAGTCTGTTTGGATCTGTTAAAGCAGTTTGTAGAACTTGGAGAGGCACTGTCACATTGGCTTTGTTGTTTGAAGTTATGTTGTTGGATGATATGTTATATATTGTAGGTTCAAGACTTAATTTTGGTATCCAAATTCTGTCAAAAGGGTCATCTGGGTACCTGAAACTGCCAAATATCAAGTAATAAACATGTCAATTTGAAGTGTAAATTGCATTTCATTAGGACTTTTAAGCATTATTTCTGAAGTTTAGTAGAAACCATACCTTATCTCATTATCACTTCTCCCCAGATCATATCTACCAACCAATTTCAAAACACTAGCAGATTGCCCATGTAAATACTCAGTACCATTTAGAGGCCTTAGTTCAAGCTGTGAGATGTAAGGGTCACCCTCATACTTCTCTAAGCAGAAATCAATATAACCATTAGCAGCCTTAAAAGCTCCCTCCACCACCAAGTCCTCTGTCGAATTCACCAGACTTATCGGTGTGACACCAACCAGAACATTAAAGGATGAAACCAAAGGTGTCTCCACAGTGTCACCATAAAGGAATGTGCCTCGTATCAAATAGTCTTGGCCCTTAATTGTTGGTAAGTTATAACATCTCTTTCCTGAATCAATGTCAAAATCTCTAACTCTATCATACAATTTGTTGTTCACTACTGGTCTTGTAATGGTGCGGCAGCCTGTTTTATCAGGGAACCAGCGCTTGTCTGGTTTCCAAATTATAGAAGGATTTTTTCCAGTAAAATCTGAATCCGCACAGCATGCTATGCTCTCAAAATCTGCACATTTTTACACTTATAAGATTACAAATCTCTTTGAAGTTATTAGCCCTTAAAGATCACATCATATTATGTATATATAGATTGCGTTGAGTCTTGTTTAAAGTGATGGTTAAGTGTTAACTTGCTATACGTTTGGTTACAGGTTCAAACCTAGTAAACATCCTCGCTATTTGAACCATTTCGGACCTTACTTATAACGGGGGTGTTATGTGCTAGGTACGGCCTTTTATGAACTAAAGATAAAGTAAATCTTAATCGTAATTTCACATCCTCGCATATACAAGATTTTCATTTATCAATCATCATTTTCCTAGCTAATTAGTGGATCTGCTATATGTTTTACTTTTACATGAAATTGTTTAGCTAATCAATTAGAAGGATCATTTTGCCTCTTTAGGCCTAAAATTAAAATAAAGCAACATAAATCTTTGGATGAATATTACATACAACTAAACTGAACTAAAAATCAATGAAAAGATAAAAACATACATATACTGACCTTTCTGTGCACATGTAGATCTTATTAGTATGATGAGGCAAATGATCATAAAACACTCAACACGTCTTAAAATCCAATTCTCAAATCCCTCCATCATCAACTCATCTTATAAGGCACATGCCCCATTGAGTTATTGAACTCATAATTAAACCAGCATGTTAGCTAATCTTTTTGTATCAGAAGAATTAATCAACGACTCTTGATACATATTGATCATCACAAAAGAGCATCAAAAAAGACCAGAAACCTTTTGAAAAAAACAAACAAAAGGGTTGTGTTTGATAACTTGAGTTTGACTTTCAAAAGCTAGCTAGCTTGGAAATTATGGGGGCATCGGGTGGGAAGATGAAAGAGACATTTGAATTAGAATAATACAAAAATTAATTTGTATTAATAGTGATTAATTTTTGTTTTGGTAGTGGAAGAAGGTAAGCATTAATATTTTAAAAACTTAATAGCTTAAAATAATAAGGCGGAGCAATCCTTCATCTTTGTCCACCTTTGTCTCTCTTCTTGTCAGTTACCATGCATGCAACATCATGATTATGGCTTTAAGCTTTTCTAGGTAATTAAAACTCCATTCATATTGTTCACCACACACAAGTTTAAATTTATTTATCTTATTTGGTCACATTACCCGCCCCACTAATAAGATATTATCCGTTTTAGACTACATCCATTCTCACGGTTTTATTGTGAGTATTAATGATTTCAAGCCCTTGACCTAGACTCTATAACTAATCAAGGAAATCCATTACTTATAAGCATACACTAAGATCCCTCTCAAGCGATATGAGAAGCCAAATCTACCTTTTAGGGGGCCAACGTCCTCATTGCCCGTGATATCCACGCACTTCTGGTTGGGAGCGGCTCTGATATTATTCAGATGTATTTTGATTGGGCATGCAATTTATGCTAAAAAAAAAACCCTGAAGATAGATATAGCTCAAAGCAAGTAATATCTAACTAGTGAGACGAATCATTACATAAGTTGCATGGATCATATTATAGGTTAAGATTAATGAATATAGTAAAATACTATTGAAAATTCGAAATTTGTCTTAAGTTCTAACCCTATGCGGAATTAAACAATTAATCTAATTTAAGACAGGTCAAAGTTAGAGAAATTATGGTTTAAATCAACAAGCACTCTTAAGTCTAAAGGATATATAAATAAAGCAATAAATCAAAGCAACAAAATAATCAACACAAAGATTTTGTTGACGAATTGGAAAACTCTTGACATAGAAAAAACAATCCTAGTATATAGGCTACCAGTCATATCCACTATATTGAGAAAAACTTACAGCGATGGTATAGGACCTATGGTAACAACTTCACCGACTCGAATACCTCTATACTGTAATAACTCAAAGAACTTTCCGAGCCCGCACCAAGCGGCATTCTTCAGAACTTCTGAAGTCTCTGAGTGGATCAACCCTGCAAACTCGCAACGCCGGAACTCCGACTACCAATCTTCATTTTAGAGAACTCTGAAGGTTAGGAAATTAAGTTAGGGTTGTGTTTTTTTATTGATGGTAAATCAAAACTTAATCTCACCAAAAGAAAGAAGACAAGGAAACCAAAAAACTCTTCTAGGTGAATTGTCAAGAAGGTTGAAAATAAACAATATTGTAGCTCAAAATAATGTGTTTCCAACCATTGATAAGGTGACTCTGTGTTTGTTTATATAGGTAGGGTTGACGTAGGGTTTTCTTTGTGTAAAATTGGCTCAAAATGCGTCTAAAATAACCCACTTACACACAGTCGTTCGAACACCACATGGAACACGTGACGAACGCAAACAGTTCCGCAAAATCGTTCGAACGTCCTGACGAACGCACCTTGAACACGAAGCCTCTGAACAGTTTCGTTCGAACGTGAAGCCTCTGGAAGCTTTTGTTCGAATGTCCACTCAAACGAACCACGAACGCAAAGCGTTCGAACCCAAACAAGAATGCACCACGAACGCAAACCCTAACAGTTTCATCTGATGTCGTCCAAATACTTGTTTAATTGCACATAAATCTTCAAAACTCATTACAATTCAATTGAACTTGTTTTGTTACGGACATTGCCAACAAAGATGAAACTAACAAATATGATTTTTAAAATGTAAAAACATTACTCAATTTGAAATTAATTAATTGATTAATCACTGTATAAATATAATCTCTCTTTAATAACCATGACTAGAAACAAACCATTTTCTCAAATGAATACGAACATGATCAAGATTCAAGAGATTGCAACCATCTAAGGGATTAGTAGGTTAATGGAAATGTCAATTTCCAGTAACATTTACAGACAGATGGGATGAGTTGTAAACTCATTAGCAGAGGTGGCAATGGATTGGAAACTATATGTTATCCAGATAGGAAAGAGTGAGACGTTTCTAGCATTTAGTGGCTTGTCTTGGTCAAAAATTATTTATTTTAGTTACTTGATCGAAGGTTCGAGGCAAGAAGGCAAAGCTAAATAGGATTTGAGAAGTTCAAACAGACTTCCAAGGTATCATAAACCATTTATAAATTAATTTTTTTGTTAAATCATATTTTTTACTCTTTAAATATCTATTATTTTTAATTTATTTAATAAATAACACAATTTCGTATTTATTGTTATTTATTTTGTATTCATTTATTCATTTAATTTTTGTTATTATTTTTTAATTTATTTAACAGTACTTATGTATAATAGATAAGTAGTGTTAAAAAAATTAATAAAGAATAAAAAAATTAAATGAATAAATGAACACAAAATAAATAACAATAAATAAGAAATTTGTAATATTTATTAAACAAACAAAAAAGAATAGATATATAAAGAGTAAAAAATATAAATATAATAAAAATTATAAAATTATAAAATAAAAAAAATTAATTAATAAAATGAAATAAATAAATATATATATATATATATATATTATTTTTAAGGTTAGGGAAATTTTTGTTATTTTTGGAATGGGACAAGGGGGTGTAGTGTGGAAAGGGGAGAAGTAAATTTCTTCTAGTATTGAGTGAAAGGTTCCATCTATGTGTTCTTTATTATTGTAGGTCAACCCTACTACACTAGTATTAATAAATAGTATAGAAAAAAAGGCTACATGTAGGAATCAGCAACACCAAAATTTTATTATGAACTGCCTCTTTTCTTCATCGGGATCAGGACTAAAAACACTATAAGAATATGACTCTTTAACGTCACCGAATGACGACGTTAATAGTCATGTCTAGCTACGTAAAAAAATTTAGTGACGTCGAACGACAACGCAAAACTCCAACGTTAAAAATCTGACACTAAAGATTATTAGTGTCGCCAATCACAATGACAACGCTAAAAAAATAACTTTTAACATCGCCAAATATTGAATTTTAACCACTCCAATTTGATAATGGTAAAAGTCAAAATTAAAAAATAATTAATATTCATTATAATTTATTTTAATTTATAGTAACTTATTTTCTTAAATTCTAATATATTTATTTATAAATTATTACAAATAATAATATATTTATTAAAAATTAATAAAAAAAAGTAATTATAACAAAAAAAAATTATTGATAGTGAACATAAAATTTCAAAATTTATTACTTTAAACAAAAATAAAATGATAAATTACATATATGAAATATTTAAATACAAAATTAATATTTTCATCTTCATGTAAAATAATGCTCTTCATCTTTATCTTCAATTTCTTCATCTTAACTTTCCTCATCTTCATCTTCATGTTCATTCTTTTCATCTTATTTTTCTACAAACAAAAATATAAGATGTTAACATAAAACACAAAAATGAAACAATAAAACTAAAAAAAAAAAATGAATATGAGAGAAAAATAGAGAGAATGAGTGCAAATGAAAGAAAAACGAATATTTATAGAAAAATTTGACTTTTAGTGTCGCTAAACTTTGACGTCGTTAAAGGTTTTCATTAAGCAGAAACCCTAAATGAAACCCTAATTCGAAATTGACACATTCTAGAACAATG